>OX104114.1:76347422-76618422 GCA_944474755.1 Limnoperna fortunei | reverse complement strand
TTTCCTTGAGACACTCGTGATGTACCGTCAGTTTCCATTTCTATCCGTTAGAACAGTTCGTGATATAAGCCAGTTTAACTGTCTTCCCGATTCACTTTTGTAATGCACGTCATTTTACGTTTCATCTCTTAAAACACTTTCGTTATGTACGTGATATCTGTTCTTTTGCATTTTATCAATCATTATCAAATTGGTTAAAAAAGCAGGTGACTCGCGCGATACAGGAACTGCTTTCCAGAGCGCCCGAGTTTACCATCAGTAATAGTTAGTGGGAATCGGCCGTGTTTCTCGCTTTTGGTTTTTGTATGCATTTATTTTGGCAATGTCTTATTCGTTGACTTACAAACTGTGGACACATTTTGGTGCCGCTTGGCATATTGTATAAGTCTAGTATGTAGTATTAATAATTTAGTCAAATAATTAGATTTTGATTGTGGTACTACTAATATTACAGATTTTTATTTACATCATGTGAGCTAATTTTTTAAAACACAAAATATATTTATCGTCAACAAAAGTATTACGAAAGGATATTATACTTGTATACCGCAACGCATGTGTGGCAAAGGTATTTCAAAAAATTATCCACCTGTCAACGCAGACGACAATTTTCTTTGATCTCGTGACGAGAATCAGACGACAAACTTTTGCTACGCACACCTACGTCATTTCATCAACGATGGGAAAACAAAAGCTTTTCTTATCAAGGTCAATCAGTACTGTGTGTCCACTTGGGAGATGGACATGATAATTTTCTGGTATTGATATTACTTTTTTTATGTACGGTAGATCACAGGTGAAATCAATTGTTGGTCATCGTGTTCGATCTAAAACATTTATTTCACAGAACCACGCGAACATGATTGAAACATTTTATCGATTGCATGACATCATAATAGCGAAAATATCAACAAAGTAAGGTATAGAAACTGGATAAACGCTGGGTAAATTACAATGTAGATGTAGATATCTGACAAATAACTTTGTTTTACCAGCATGTTGACGAGTTATTTCTATAATCGGGTCAAAAACAACCAAAACTATAGTGGTACATGGTCTATTCTTCTGATCTGTTATTTATTAGCATAATAAATCGGACGCTCAGAATCTTTTCAGAATGATCAATATAGAAAGAATCTTGTTTATTTAATCGTTTCACCTACATTTAAAATATATTTAAATGTTGATGCTAGATATATCTTATTAATATTTGTCGTCTTCAATGTCGATATAATCGAAGTTTATATCGATTGAAAATTTCCACTAAAAAGTGTTGCTAAGATCTAATAAATTGATAAAGCCTAAATCCAAGACCACCGGCGACGTGATGGAGAAGCTTTACCAACTAAGCATAACATCTTTTGTTTGTTAAAGGCCCCAAGGGCCTAACATTTTCAATTGATCATAGGGGATGGCGCTTAGTCCCTTATCAGAAAAAAATATGATTATATTTTTAAAAGTGGAAAATTGTTGTCTAAAAAGCTAGATCGTTAAAGGTATTTTCTTTTATGAATTTAATGGGTTTATATTTTACTGAGCTTCTAGACTTTCAAATAAATCCTAAACACTCGGATCTTTTTAAGGTCTAAACAACTGTCTCTAATCAATATAATCTTTTAACAAGTTTGATTAATTACTCCATATTTTACTTTTTAAAGAACACATTCTCGGCAGTTCTAAAGCTTATTTATCGGTCGTTCAAATTAGAACCAAAAGTGACCGCCCTTTATAGAAATATTTATTATTTAGGTGATTAATTACGTCATCTATAGAGTATTTTATTTCTCGACAGTCAATTTCCAAGCTATATGCTTCTCAAGAATGGTATGCATTTAGGACTATATTCAACCCTTACCATGCGCGCATTTAAAAAATATTACACTAGTAGTGGACCCGATTGAAGTCCAAGAACACTTCTATTCATACTTTATGATAAAAATTTTGTTCAAATCTTTTTAAATGATTTGTTTGCAATGAATTTGTTCTTTAAGTGGTGTTTAATGTCACGTTCAGCAATGTTTCCAAATGACGACCAGTTTTAATGAACAAGGAAGATTGGAGTACCTAGTAATACGCCTCCACCCTTCCCCCCCCCCCTTAGTTGGTATATTTTATGTTATAGTAAGCAAACATTTCATAAGAAATAAAACATTAATTTATATTGTTTTTCTTGTATCGGCTCATTTGACTTCTATTTCTTTGTCTAGTTTCCGATTTTTTTGCGATGTCCAGGATATTTTATGTTTCGATTTTTTTGGCCTTTGGTCTTCCTATATTTTGTAAACTTAATAATTTGACAGATGTAAATGGATTGGTAGTATCAGTTATGACTTCGGACAAGACATCAAATATAAAAAACTTTATTACGCTCGTTAGTATGCAAATATCAGATATTAAATACAATTTGAATTAAATATAAAATTCTCTTTGAAGATTTCAGGAAAACAATAGTTTGATTTGTCATCAAAAATAAAACCGCATTTCTTTTAAATGTTTTCATACCATATAATCAAGATATCTACTAAATCGATTCAGCAGACAATAAAATCGAAACGTTTGATTGGTCATGCCATCTACGAATTAAGAGATAAGATTTGAATTTATTGGTTAATAATTGTTCGGAGAGGTCTTGATTTCAGCAGGTCATTATATGATAAAGTTACAATTTAAAAATATTTTGATAACATCTGCAATATTTTTTTTCAACCATTTTTGACGGAAAAACATCTGCCTTGTTAAAATGATACTATAATATCGTATGCACCGCATTCTGTGGAACATAGTTGCCCGGATTATAGCATACAGAAACTGTCTGATGCATGTTTAATTTATATTCCTTTTATTTTTGTCACTTACAATTTTTATTATATATTTAGGAGGCATTCAAGTAAAGACTGTAGATAAATACATGTCCATATAACAAGATTTCAGGGACCTCGGTTGCCGAAAACCTTTTGATTGGAAATCATTTTCGCAACGTCTAAGCAATATTGCAACTTCATATAATATTATATTATATACATGTACATCTATGTAAAGAAACTGCATTTTGGAATAAGTAAACAAAAAAAAGTTTGATAGTGCCACATACAATATTGTATTGCAGGACCTGCGATTCAAGTTAAGCGATATTAACCCAGGGATTTGGTACACTCATTGAAATACTTTTGAAAACAAACTGCAAAGGTTGGGTTTCAATTGTGCATCAGTACAATTACATTGTATTTAAATTTACAAAAATAAAAGACAAGTCTGGTAATATAATTACGTTTTTATTGCACATCAGCAATATAATACCGTATTTGTTGCATGATCAAACTATTAAAACAATAGCCCATGCTGAATACCAACTTGACGATGAAATGTTTTACTCTGACTAATACATCTGCAATAAACCATACAAGAACACGGAACTAGCGTTACAAAATCATGAAAACAATGATATTATATCATTGCGAATAGTATCTTTGCTGCGCATCAAATACTACGAAATCTTTCAATATACAATGTAGTATTCTACTCTGGACATTAATGCAATAAAGGTATTTTTTTTAACAAAATCTTGCGAGCATGTAATAAACGAGTGCATCACAGACACACTTCCAATGTTGTGCAATGTTTGACTTGAGGTAACATTAATGCAATACAATTTTACAATGACATACAATTATTAGCACATATTTGGAAATAGAGTACCTGTAACACATTAATATACTAGCAAACCCGTGAGATATAATATGCTTTGGACAATAGTAACTGAATGACACCATTCAGGAATGTACGTCAATGATAAAATATATGATTACCTATTTTGTAAATTGTGTAAATGCGCCAGGACGTAACCTTGATGTAAAAATGATTAATATATGTTGATTGTATTCTTGTTTTTACCTATTATATATTTGCATATGCCACACATATATAAACATGTACTCTTTGACCTATTGTATCAACCGTTATTTTCACATTCTAAATAATTCAGTAATTTCAAAATCCATTAGTTTTTTTTAACAGACACAGTAATGATAAGAATCTATGCCGGTTTTGCTTTGAATATTCCGGTCGTGTTACTTTGCATTATTAATGTAAAGGTTAATTGGTTCAATCTTGACACATTCGATGGTAATTCTAGTGAAAAATGTTTTGTCATTGGTTTCCTTGAAAAAAAGCCTCAAAATATTTATTTTTTATCTATAGTTAACGTCATATTAAAATAGGCATGGTCCAGACTCTAACCAGAATTTGTTGTATTTGAAAATTTCAGTGCTTGTAATTTTTATTTATATAAGATATAAATTATTTAAATATCAAAATTTTAAAATTTCAATTTTCAATATCCAGGGTTTTCTCCGACTTCCTACACCAATAAACACTGGACGAGACGATATTGGTAAAAAAATTAAGTGGCGTTAAACGCCATTCAAACAAACAAACTATTAATGTGATCTGAAGCTTTACGTTCAGTTATTCGGTATAAACATGATACAACAAGCATAGAATTAGGTACAATAATGACAAATCAAGTAAAATTGTTTGAAAAGAGACAATCCTGTAATGTACTTTTTTAACAGGACATAAAGTAAATATATATCTTATCTTTACTAAAATCTATTATAAATGCATGCATATTATCTGGTGACTGGTACGAATATTGTACTGTTCCTCTTCAGTATATGCGTTATTGTGGGTGTATACATGTACTTTTGGTATGTGATGTAGCACTACTGAGCTATCCTATCAAAAATCACCAAGTTTGTTGATGCTTAAAAAATCGAATTATTTGTTATGTCTAACTTGTTAGTTGATTGATTAAAATGGGGCAAGGAAGACAATTAAGCGCCATCACACGTTTTACGTTTTTAAAGTAATTATCTAGATGATGGTGTGTCTCGACAGAACTACCTCCCACCCCGTTTAAAAAAATTAAATTTTAATATTATTAAGTTTAATTTAACATAACATATCTTTAAACGCAATATAGCAGTTGCGTTGCGATTCAATGACAAACGGTACAGACACAATACGTAGGACTCCATGCCAAGAACCTTATCCGACTATTAATCCTATATACCCTCATACTTAGATGGTTTAGATATCATTGTATAGAGTCGTTGACATCTACAACTTTTAGCAAAACTCTTTTTAATATAAGTGCGGGACTCTTTTTACCAGTCTACAATTGTAAGCTTAGAAGTGTTTGTTAGTAAAATTGCATTGTGAGAAATTTTAATCCACGAATTTACTAACCTCAAAATTTCGCTCAGAGCTCTAAAACTATATCATTCGGCTATTTTGAGGAGTTCTCACTGGTTTGGCGATACATCTTCTTTACAGACTGTACAAGTTGTTTTGATTTTTAATTTCTCTCATTTCCATATTTCGATAGTAAATCTTTCCGTGTGTCTTGTTCAATGCCATACATCAATTATCTGACGGAAATCATATTGACTTATTTCATTTAAAACCAACTTAATTCTATCTCCAAACAATAATTTTACAAATCTAAAAATAAACAAGGAAATGTTAATTTTGTCATATTTTTAATTTTGCCACGACTAGACACCGAATTTACTTAGCTTTTTGTGATAATTGGTTCAAGTCGATACATAAATGTCATGACCGAGACCAGAAATGTTAGCAAATTGTTGCTGTCTGATTTATTTCTACATCGGTAGCATCATGGTTGGATGATTGGTTAAGATACTTATTCTTCTATCATTGAGGTTCGATAATCACTGCGGGTAGGGTGTGCTCGACTTTAATCTCAACTCGCAATGTTTATCGGTTTTCCTAACGATGGTCGGTAGTTTTTTCCGGGTGTACCCGCTTCTTCCCAACAAAAACTGGATGTGGGATGTATCTAAATTTTTATGAAAGTGGTAAACATCATTCAGTCAAACAAACAATGGATCTACATGCATATAACATAAAAGGTTATACCTCATTCATTCTTTTTGTTAATTTCGTCAATCGTCATTCAAACTGATTTATACAAGATATGACAGTCGTTTCTTCATTTTTTACCGCGTGAAGTCATACTATCTGTATATATCACTTTTTTCAACTGACAAGTTTAAAGTCAGTCATCACTACTTCCCTAAAATCGAACCTGTACAGGAACGAGGTTTTAAAAATAACAATATTTTGACAAGTTCACAAGTGTATCCTTTCTGAATGTAATTAAGCCAAATGATGGAAAATATTTAAAACGCGACAAATGACATAACCGCTGATCCGCGAAGGAAAAATCAACACTTTTTACAACTTAATGTTTTTTCTTGACATGTACATGCTATATTCGGAATTTTAGTTGGGTCAATTTAGACCGATCGAACACGCCTTAATGTTTAGCACCTTATGGAATTGTAATTTCAAGAATATGATGAGTTTACAGTTTTCGTTCTGGGAGCATAGATAGTCGGATTGTTTAAGTAAGCCAATGACTTTTGATCACCGGTGTGATAGCGTTGCTAGTTCTAACTTGGGGCAAGGTGTGCTAGCCTAAATTGAGAAGGGGTGCAGTTTTCCGGCCGAAGGTAACCGGATAAAACTTTTGATTCATACAAATATCTTTATTTTAGGTCTGTACATATAGACAGTACATTGATAGGGGTTACAAATAAACAAGTTTAATGGAGACCATACTAGACAACATCTTGGGAGGGTCTATACGAAATCGTTTAAGGAGGTACCAAAAAAAACAAGATTATGGCAGGGTCTACATGTAGACAAAATCTTGAAAGGATATCTCAATGACACTGGTGTATATATAGACAAGAACTTGAGAAAGCCTCATATTGACAAAGGGGCGTCAGAATTTACTGATAGAACCGATTATATATATAGACAGGATCCTGGGAGATAGTATTGGAGATAGTACACGAAGACAAGGACCTAGGAGAACTCTTTTCAACTGACCACATTTTAGGCAGGGAACATGGATACTCAAAATCCATTGAGAAAGTATTAAAATTCTGGCGTTGCTTTATACAGGCAATCAAAATAAGCTAATAAATTTTGTACAGATAAGAGTGAATTCGTTAAATTTGTTACCCCCCCCCTTTTCTACAAACACACTTCACTTAAAAATGGTTGGTTGCGTACAAAGTATACAAACTGCTGAGATAGAATAAGCATAAACGTTTTATTTTAAGTGAACCTGAAAACAAAAGTTCTTCATGTGTTCTATTTCTTGTATTCGACTTTAACAGACAAAAATCCTGCGAGTATGCATACATGTATGAATAACGAGTACGTGTCAACTCGGTCCAATTACAGATACGTGGTATTATGCGTAATTTAATTAAAATTTTATTCATTGAAATATCTCAAATTCTCTACATCCAATTGGGTATAGTAATGGTTTGTCTGGATAGAAATATCAAATTTTTATAAGCAATTTATGTTTCACAATTTTTTGTAAATAAATCTAGTTGTAAAATAAAGGAAGTGCATTTCAAAGTCAACAGAGTGTATTGAAAAATATACGAGTATGGTTTATTCATTAAGCAATAAATAATCGGCACGAGAGAAGTTTGTCGCTGGCTGTTATATAGTGCCGCCATACTGCATATAACACCACGGAGTCCGCCTTTGATTTTCTTCATAAAAATATACTTAGAAATATAAAAAGTACGAATTAGTCTTTAAAAGTGTCGCGGATTTCAAAGCCGACGTGAAAGAAATAATAGGTATAGACTTTGATGTGATGTGTTTATGCCCTTCATACAATAAGTCCTACTAATAAACTCGATCGGGTAATGTTTTGAGGGCATTTGAATTGTTTATTTTTATTTTGAGAATGTTTTGTTACATTTCACGTCTGATTTAATTTTTCTTTTAGATGTTTATTTCATACATATCAACAAAACAAATACACCTTTTCTAAGTGGCGCCTATAAATGACCGTAGAGAAAGGAAGAATATAATTCTTATAAGTTTGTTCTATACTTTAAAGTCATAAAAAATCAAATTAAGGCTCAAGATTTTCTCACCTATTAGTAGATGAAAGACATTTGGTGGGTGGCAAGAAAGGACATTCCAGCATGACAGATATAATATACTGCGGTTAACTTTTTATTATCAGAGAGGTGTCAATCGGGTCAAAGGCTATACCAATTTGTCGGCGATAAACTTTAAACTAATACATCAGTTTCAGCTGAAATGGGGGAAGCTGGGAGGCGTGTTATTAACCCTTTGATGATTATTTCAAAACTATTTCCAGTTAAAATAAATACTGTTTTTTTTCTGTAGGATATAGGGCTATATAAATGCCTGACCCTAAAAATATACCGAAACCGTCCGACGAAGGGAATTAGATTGTCGATGTATGACGTTAAAAACTCGCCCATGTCAAGTCCGATGTAACGTAACAAAATGTTTCAAACAATGTACGGACAACATACATTAATTTAAATGAAAATTAGATACAATATTTAATAGACAGAGTGCATTTAATTCAATTGTAAACCGTAATTTAATCAAATTACTTGTTTATTTTAAGTTTTAAATCTCTTGCATTTGTATATAAAAAGTAAACTGACGACTACAAACAACATTAATTAATAAAACGTCTATAGATAAACCAAAACTACTGAAGCGAATTTAAGAACATTATAGCCAAACTCCCTCCAAGTTGAAGCTTTACATGTATTTTTGCAATAACATTTCCACCCAAGTCGGTCGATGTACAGTTGTATATCGTATGAAAGCAGTTACACGCTTAAATACTTGACGCACCTTTTTTTCAATAGGTGTTTATTCTGCATTGCGATAAATTTCAGTAAATTATACCCTGGTTCACAATGAAACAGGCACTTGACGTGTCAATTTACCAACCCTTAACTTGACTTATCTAAACAAGAGGGTGGAATATTAAAGTAATTGTAGGGTTTCTTTACAGAAGTTAAACGTGGTGTTAAATTCGTCCTTAATAGGATATGAAATGTGATTTATTTCTTCGCTTTATCGTTTAAAAGGTAATATTATTGGTGTACATATGAAAGCAAAACGGTAGACATGCATTAATATAATTGGTGTCCATCTCGATTTTCAGTAGCTGGTTTCCGGGATCTCGCCATTATTATTACCTAGTATTAATGGATGTTCTATAAAATATTATAAAGTGTATCATAGGAACCTATATTTTCTTTAGTGCCACTGATATTTATTAACGATGATAGACAATACATTAGTTTTCTAAATAAAGACCGTGGACATAAAGAGACATTTAAATACAAGTATAATTGTTGGGATGAGGTTGTATACATGTAGTTTAGAAATTTGATGGTCAAAATATAATCTTCATTAATATATTTTTATTGATAGGACTTTCAATAAGAATCGACCACTGTATAAGTGTTCAATGCATATTCGTTTTTTTCTCATCCATTACAAATGTAGAATATATAATAATCACAAAAAAACTAATGTGCTCACTGACATAGGACTTTAAAACACAGATTGTTTAGTTAGGGCAGGAAGATATGATATGTTAGATCAGTTGTACAGCATCCTGTGAGCTTTCATTCCGTTATGGTGAGTGGAGTTATTGGTTCAAACGACCCGTGTAATTGTCCCGAAGATCAATGACACTTTCATTTCACTCCAAACGAACTGTATTGTTTATTTTATTGATATATCGTACAGTTTATAGCTATTTTATGAGATGTAGTTTTATGTGTGTGGTTGTTTATTTATTTTTGGTTATATTGTCCGGAACAGTATCCGTCTAGTTGTCAAGTCTGTTCATATAGCCGACGTTTTTCTATCAATTTACTTATCGTTAAAATTGCTTTGGGGTTTCTTCTCATGATAAATAAAAGTAATTTTCATTCAAAATGATTTTAAACAGTGTGTTATTTAAACCTGGGTTTATTTCTTGCGTTGTCTGGTAAAGCTAATAAAAACGCAATTAAATAACCAATTAGAATTGATTATAAACGTATCTGCACACCTATCATCAATTTATAACCAATCAAAACGCGCCTACCACGATGATTATTCACCATATGGTTTTTGTTTGTTTTATTCAAGGTGCCTAATGCGCTTGATAAGTAACACATTTTATTATAAATTAGTATATACTCTATTCTTATTGGTCTAATAAAATCATAAATCAAAGGGACTATTGCTTAACATTGATTACATTTCTATACTACTAAGCTCCTTTTTTTAGAATTTTGTGTGGTCCTGGTGTTTTGGTCCTATATATAAAGTTTCCGAATGGGTTTGGATTTGAGATATTTTTGATTGTATGTTTCCGACTTTTGGGTTCTGTGTTTTAAGATCTGGATTGACAGTGTTTGGGTCCCGGATTTGCGATGTTTGATAACGAGATTTGCACTTTTGGGTCCAGGTGTGCCATGTTTAAGTCCAGGATTAGCGATGTTTATGTGCTGGATTCGCAGTGTTCAAGTCCTTGATTTGCAATGTTTGGGTCCTGAATTTGTGATGCTTGGGTATTGGGCTTAAAATGTTTCTGTGTTCCTGAAATTGCCATATTTTGACAGTCCATACTTGCAGTACTTAAATTGTCTCGGGAATTTGTGATAATAATTTGATATCTTATATTTTCATGGAAACTCAAATATAAATATTTTGTAGGAGAATTTTCGGTTCTTGAATTTCTGGTAATTTATTATCGTGTTTTTCAATTTTTGTTTACTACTGGACCTCTATCTATTACAATCTTGGTCCTGGTTAAACATTAAATAAATAATGTCCACCACTAACCATGAACATTGATGACATAACGTATGCTATTTTAGAATCATATTATTTAATAAATTATACTCACAGTAGCATATTCAATATTCATCCGAAACAGATAATAAATTATTGAAAGAATTTGTTTGTTATATAATTTCTTATGGAAAATTACTATTATAATCAATAGTTTAGTTTTGAAAATGATTCTCAGTTTTGAAATCTGCAATCCGTACTTGTAATTAATAAAATATATTGTATTAACCAATGCAGAATAACTAACGATATGTATACTAGTCAATAGAACATGTTGACATGTCTGGGGATCCGGTCGTGTTTGAGATATGGTGCAACAGGAGGGAATTCTCGAAGCATTACAATGTGCTCCTAATTCCATGGCTCATATACGTCGGTAATTAGATCAATCCTTGATCATATGATAGTTATGAGTCTTGTGCAAACAGTCTGGAAGCAACGATTTCTATCATGTTATTTTTGTCTAGCTTAGTACATGAGAAAATGTGAAAATAACTGTAAGGTTTTCACGCATTTAATTTTAATTTGTATATAATTTCGGAACTTGTTTCAATTTGAAGTCCTTTTGAAATTTTGTTTTGCTATGAGAGAGTTATATCTTCCTATCAAACATTTCCTATAATATCCAAAAAACGTGACTTTTGAATCCCTAGTTTGCATTCTTTGCATTTTACTGCAGAAAAATGAAAATAAGTGCTTCGAACATCCATATTACTATTGCCAAGACTTAGCTGGAACATTATTAAAACAAAAACGAAACTTTAGGTCCTTGTTTACATTTTTATGAAGAAATGCATTTGCCGTATAAAATATATTTTAATCCGATTGACACAACGTCAATTCCTGCAGGGGGACTTGTTATCAGCATAATACATCTTTTGCCTCGTTTTCTCTCGAGAAATCTGGCGAGATCTTAATGGATTGCTAAAAGACAGAATAATAATTATATTATATTAATTTATCACTATATTAAACATTTTTACAAATGATACTTAACAATAAAAAAATAGCATGCCCCAACAGATAAAATTGCATTATATATGAAATATTGTATATATTGAATGAACATTTCTGATGTCTATCTTGCCCATTAAGACAAGAACTACCTTATATTTTAACAATTAACGACTCAATGTCAATGACGTTGTTAATGTGCATGTACCTATTTTAAAGAAAACACCAATCGGAGAGCAAAAAGCCGGTCCCTTGTTACAGGCTTATAAGAAATCTAATAAAAAAACTTCATTTTTATTTTATTTTTTTTTATTTTTTTATTTTTTTTTTTTTGGGGGGGGGGGGGGTAGCGTTTAAAAAATGTATTTGGCAAACCAGAAACCGGAGACAAATTATTTTTTAAATCGTTTAGCTTCTCCCGCACTACGCGTCTGCTCAGTTATATTCATGAAGATAAGAAAATTTGTAATTAGTTGGTTCCTAATCAAATGTATTGTTTTGCTTTCAAATAATGTTAATGTAAACGTACTATGTAACATGAAATAGTTTACATTTATTATCTTTTTTTTAAAACCAAGAGAAGAACAGTTGGCTTCGGACAAGGCAAGCGTTTCCTGCATATCACCGTGACATTTTCTTTTAGTTATTTACTAATAAAGAAATTCTATTTCGTGGCGATACAACTTCTGCCGTTCAAGTAAAATGGAGATCAACTGCGTGTCAAAGTCGTTCTAGTCAGTTACAGTGGAAATATGGAATTATATGGAGTGCATAGAGAAATTTCCTAACGGCCGAGGCCGATACGAGATTACCCACTACGGTCCGCGGTCAGGCTTTCCGTATTATGACCTGACAACCCCCCAACGAGAGGGTCTTCCTTATCAGCCACCCGGGGACGCGTTGGGCTGCTCTGTGGATCGAGCACTGGGAACCGTCCTAGTATGATAAATGTATACCAACGTGCTAATTACATATATTTATATACTCGAGATGGGTACATTTTAAAATAGAAAACAGCTATACATAGTGGATAATATCGTCAAATAAACTATTAACTCTGATTAAATTTGATGGACAATTTAATCAATCTGCTACTTGAACCAAAATTGTCTAACTGGTCTAAACCGGTTTGAATGCACCAATAATTACAGAAAAATACACTAGTGGAGGGTTTGGTGTGTGACAACGAGGTAGACATTAGACCCCACAAAATACAACAATATGACTTATTTCTTTTAAACAGAAAATGCGTTAACTTTGACATAACAATTAATGTGTACTGTTTTAATAACGAATTACCTTGCGCATCAATTAATGGATGTGTTCATTAACCGCTTTTAAGGGAACATTGTTATCCAGATGTTTCGTTACACCTTGTCACAAAACTTATAAGTTTTCGGTGTGGTATGTCACTAACCATTCATCACAATGCAAAAATATTGCTGAGAACATCAATCCTATTAATTATAGTTTAAAACACAATCTGCACGCAGTAGCCTTAATTTTTCAATGAATTAATTAGGATCATACATATACATGTATATAACGGTTATCTTTAAATGTTGCTGGAACAATCAAATCTGTGTGAATTATACTAATCTTTATGTTGTACCGATAAAAGACACAATTTACATAAGAATGTTTTTGGTGTTAAATATGAAAATATAAGGTCCCTCGATGTGCATGTAATGACCATTCGATTTACAGATTCAGTGACATGACTTGTACACTGCGGTGTCCACTGTGATTTTATGGAGCATGAAGAGAGTGTCTGATTTGTCACCTCCGGAATATCCTACCCTCCAGACGCAAAGGGCGCGATTTCGTGACAGTTCTATTTTTAACGAATGTCATGCTAAAATCAATTTGCTAGACAACATGCTGCCAGAACAAGATTGCATTAGATACTTGGAAATGTACCATGTGGTTATCTCATGTATTGACGAACTTAAATAATATAAAATTTATTGTAAATTTATTTTTTTAATACTAAGTGATCGATCCAGACTAATACGTAATCACACATATTATTTACGGAAAGTTAAATCAACCGTAAAAAGAACTGAAACAATATACCAATCCTTGGTTTCTGTGGTATTTTAGACTAATAATATAGTTTATACTGTTTGTTTTAAATTTTATGTACTATTAAAACGTTTATGGTCAAGAAATATGACCAAAAAGTCTTTTGATGTATGGTAATTCGGAAAACATTGGGGTTATAAAAATCTCGAGAAATCTCGTATCGATGGTAATCTAAAGAGGAACATGATTGATTCCTATGACCCTGCAGTCCCTGAAAATGGTCTTCAACACTGTTGAAAACTACGCGGCTTTTAAATGGCAATTACTTTATTATTTATAAAGCAAATCAAAAGCACAACTGCATAAAGTGGAAATAAAATAATAATAAAATTAAAGCACATGTAAATATGTTTATGTATGACCATAAATGACTTTCACATTAAATGAGCTACTTACCTGCTTGAAATTGTCGTAAATTTATTATTAAGATTCTGCATACGGTCAAACATAAAATTAAACGTCATTGATGTAGTTTTTTTTATTCCTTTTTAGTCTTTTCTCACCCTGAATCTCCCAGGGATGAAGACGAGTAACTCGATAGGATCTTAATAGAGGCAGGAACTGCTTACTTATCCTGAGTGCTTCCATAGATTTTTTTTAATTAGGTTTTTATAGGGTTTTTTTGTTTCGTCTGGCTTTGTCTCAGTTTTTGGTTGTGTCACTTAGTTTTGGGAAAAGATAACAAGTGGATAGAAAAATGTGCAGCAAGCAGAAAGCGAGATCTGTTTAAAGATTTTTTTGTTAACAAAAATACCCGGAATGAGCAATTATTGGAGTCTACTTTAAACCTGTTCCTGTTTTACTTAGAATTCAAGTCTACAGGTCTTATGTTTCAAATTTTGTAACCATTTCGTGTAAAAGTCAAACAGCTAAATTAGTTTGAGGATTGTGCATAACATGCTTCGCTTGCCCCGACTGAATGTTTCACGATTATTGCTGCCGTTCTGGCTTAAGGTATATGGGCTCAACATTCTCTGTGGCATACATTCTCCCAAGCCTGGGGGTTCAATTCCACTTTATCATGGAATAAACGTGGAATCAGTATCCCTGACTTGGCAGGATGTGTGGTATACGCAATGGCCTGTGTGTCAATGAAAGTTCGCCATCTTGTACGTCAAAAGTAGTCTCACATTTACATTGATGTATCGTTGTCTTCACACAAGACTTTTGGCTGTTCGAGGGATAGAATGTAAGGTCTGTGATATTTGACCTAACAATATTTTTGCTCTTTACACCACGTACCAATCTTGAATAGGCGAAAGGTGCTTCATACGAATCAAAATTAATAACATTTGGTTTATTTTGATGTCATATGTTTAGTTACGAAAAATTTGTTAAAAATACTCAAAAGCATCAAAACTGGGTTTAACAAAATCAAAGTACCATGGTAGTGTACAGAACCATGAGATGCGTGTTACCACGATACGTCAAATTATTTTAAATTTACAACATACACAAAATCTGTTAACTCAAACAGATAATAAATAAAAAAGAATATTTTATTGATATTTTTATGTTTTTGAACTTGAAATTAAATTGGAATTTAGTTAACGGTGACAGTTGGCTATTCCCCGACGCTCTAATGTATCAATCGTACGATCGGTTACCTTTAATTACAACTCCTCATTTCTGAAATTTAATGTTAGGTAAACTCTCTCTATGCATATAATTTACTGCTTTTCCAAAATGAAACCAATTTCAATATTTCTATGAACATAAATTTGAACAAGATGAATAAAACCGATAATTTATTTTTATCAAAATTATCTAACAATATATTTGATTTACGACATTGTTTTTTTTAAGATCTTTTAAATATTTCACATCTTTACTTAGCAGAGTGAAGCTTTGCGACAGACACCAATACAATTCAATTTGTTGCGGGTTTTTATTATTGTAGCGTGAAAAGTGACAGTTTTTATCAAAGTAGCTTTCTATGATCAATTCAGGAGTAGCTTTTATGCATAGGATTTGTATTAATTCCTTTGATCATCAGCCAATTATTAATACATTTTGTAAAACATATTTTACCTTAGGGATTACATATCGTTTGCAGTTTATTTTAATTATTTATTTCAAATCGTTTGTTGATATTACTATGAATTTTTAATGAACCAAATTATCTCGCTTGTAATGATAATGGAAGTTAGCGCATATTGTCAATATTCTCATTTGTTAGAAGCGGAACTCGTAGTTTAAACAGAATTTTTAACGTCTTTTTTTAATTCTAAACTTTCAAATCCAAATTTCATCGTTTTCTTTGTCTGTCCTTTTTAGTGTAAATCCGATGTAAAATCGACATGACAGTTCTGAACCGGAATCAAAAAAGGCGATTGGTTGCCTTATTTGAGCCTTTGTATTTGGTTGTTTAAGCCTTTAAACACTTATAAGGATAAGCAAATCTCTTGCTGAATAAAAAAGAGCAACCTCGGTGGCCGAGTGGTTAAAGAAGTGGTCTACTATTGATCACGTTGTCTGTCAACACTGAGGTTTGCGGGTGCCATGCTCACTGTAGGCAGGGTGTACTCGACTCCAATCAATCTTAATAAATTATTGCCAGTTTTCCTTCAGAAGGTCTGTGGTTTCTCTGGATACTCCGTCTTCCTCACGCCATGATATAGCTGAAAAATTGCTGAAAATGGTGTTAAACATCATTCAAGCAAACAAAACGTCTGTAAAACAGCAAAATCCAACTATTTTAACAAAAAATGTTTGCAATATTTTTATTCTTACAAGACATTTTCGCAATAGTTTTATTATAAAATGAAAAAGCCAGTGTTAGATGAATTTAAACTTCTTAAATAAAAATAGAGACATGATGATGATTTGTTACATGTTTAATTACAGTTTTATCATTTACACCTCTTTCACTTAACCCTAGAGACCACACACACATTAGCGACACAAATATAAACGACCTAATACGGAAATATTATCTAAGATGATTCAATTTGGTTGTGATGATGAAGCGAAGATTTAAAAGATGACATATATTTGAAATACTAGTTCTTTCTCGACATATATACTATTGCGAAATTCTTCATTTTCCAATATATAGATGTTACTTACTCTTATTTAAGATATGCTTCCGAAATATAAGTTTTATTGATTAAAATACTTTTTTAATTCTTAATATATGTAATGTTAATTAATGGAATTAATCACTTTGGTCATATTTAGTGCAATTCATAAAAATCGTTTCAGATAGACCACGAAAAGACCATTTAACCTAATTGATTACTAGACAATCGATTGTCCCTCTTTTTGTAATCGTAGATATAGTGGCGTGTCACTAAAAAGTTGTTACGGCGTAAACATTGAGTTAAACGTAGCCGACTGGTTACCTAGAGTACGTGTGCCCTTAACAAGAATGGGGACTGTGTTTAAGTATTAATAAATCTACGAAATTGACCATGCGTTATTAAGTTTTTTTTTAAATTTTTTTTCAGACATTCAACAGATTCACCTTCCTTCAACAACACTTGCTCCAACAGCAGTTACATTACGGAAGCGACGGCGGCCATATTCAAAATTCCAAATCGCTGAATTGGAAAGAGAATACAACAACTCAACGTATATTTCAAAGTCTCGTAGATGGGAACTTTCACAGCTTATAAACTTGTCCGAAAGACAAATTAAGATATGGTTTCAAAACAGGAGAATTAAGGCAAAAAAAGTTGTTAAACGTGACGATACTCCAACAAAATCTCAGGGATCTTGTATGCCGCAAGCCATGAATCAGTGATAAAATTCTGCTTTAGTTAATGTATCTGAATTTTGTCCACTGAACTTCGTTTACATCATGACACGGACAATTGTGTAACTGTCCAATAGAATGGTGATTGACGTCACGACATGAGTACGGAAGTCTGCCAGACTGGACGCCTAAAATGGTGCATTTGTTATTGTAACACTATAGTTGTCTCAGTTGTAAGGTCCCATTATTGTTTCGATGTTATATTTTCTTTGTTGTCATGGTTACTGGGGTATTACCATGAGAACACATGTATGTACAATATTATTTACTCTGTACTGCGTTTCATATGGCTCTACACACCAACTTTTATTGTCAGGAAAAACCAACGTTATGGGATATTAATTTGAGTATCATTTAATCAAACAGCAGACAACGCCAAGTTCTTGCCTATATGCTGGTGCTGAATGAACCGTTCTTCTCTCAGAAATTGTATGCTGACTTTTTTCTCTTCCATACAAATTATTTTTAAATTAATTAAGGAAATTTATTTATTAATTCTCTTCAAACTTGCCGTGTAGATAGTTCTTTGTACAAGTATTCATAAATCAGAAGTAACGTCATTTCAGAGCTTATTTTCGATGGAATGAGGACCCCAAAAATGTAAATGTATTAATAGATCGTACAAGGATTGTTGATTTCCGATTTCCGACTCTTACATAACTAAAAACGAATCAGCTGATTTCAACCATGTTCTCAAATATCATTGTTGATATTTCGATTACGCTCTGTGTTAATCGTTGTAAAGTAATCAAACAAAAGTCCCCGTATTCATCATCAGAAAATGTGATCTTAAAAGTTACCTCGACGCCAACTGTCAAAGAAACTAGTAACATAAAACGCTCTTTAAATTGCATACTTAAGTTTTGTTTATGCGTGTTGTTTTTCTTATATATTTTTTTTAAATTATATGACTTCATGCACAATGAAATAGCTTTTAGCGATTTACTTATATGGTCGTGTACAGGTATTAGAATCTGAATGATAGAATTGGGACCTTTTCGTGTGTTTTTGTACATAATGCGTCACTGACATACGTTTTTATGACAGATAAGATACTGAATAAAGAATATTTTAGGCGTAAACCACTGAACAGTATACGTCTTTATATAAAGATTTAATAGAAAACAAATGAGTAAATTCACAAAACAGATAAGTCACTTACAAATTGTAATTTTTACGTTTTTGTTTACTTGTTGAATAACAAAACAAATTCCACGTACATTTTATTCATTTCACAAATCCATATAGTATTTAACCAAAACAAAATTAATCAAAAGCAAACCATTTGTTCTTTAAATCAAGAATTCATGCGTTTTGTTGCTGAAAAGATCATACTTCATGCAGTAATTGGCGTAGTGTACTAATGTCTGTATAGCTTTGCCATTTGGGGGAGGGTATTTAGTGAAAATAACTCGCATATGCACACTTGTACTTCATAAATAAATAATTGGACCGTAAGAATTTATTACTTTTGCATTATTTTAGAAATAATGTTTCTCATGAAATTTCGGAAAGGGAGGGGCTGGGCATATTATCTATGAACCAGGGGCAACAGAAGTGTACATACCCGTAGCCAGCCGTAGTTCGCGGCGTTCGGACGAATTCCCCATTGGACAAGAAATTTTGATAAAAATAGGTAAAAACCTGCTGAAAATCAGTTAAGCACTATTAAAGTAAGAAAAATTTCAACAATCAAACCCCCCTTTACATTTTCGAACCCCTCTTGAAAAATTCTGGCTACGGGTATGCTGTACGCTACGCCAGTAACTCCAACATCGCATGATACATTAAGATCGGAAATTCAATAGATGTTATCAAAACAGTTATCATCACGCCACACGTGAAAATTCATTTACAACAATATTTTTTTCATTTTAAAAACAATTTATTGCCACATATTCTATTTTATATTTCTCCTCAGGGGCGAAGGTTCCAATGTTTCTAGACAATTTGATCTTGTTGTATGATAGGGAAGGTTAGGTTGTCAGATATACTTACGATATTTACACTTTCTTGCTTTTTATAATATGGCGGACATCCACGTCACATGACTTCTCCATGATATATACGTTTGATCGGAAAAACTATATAATGTTTATTGGCCAGTTGTTGAAATCGACAAAAACATTTGATAGACACAACAAACATATTTTACGATTAATCTACTTCATAATAAAAACATAAATATGGTAATACAGTGCCGACGAGAGCACGCAAGGCAATGTATGAATGCAAATTCATTTCAACAGTATATAGCAAATACTGATAAACGGTGTCTTAGTGAAAATGTATTTCAATATAATGTATTTTTAACACTGTCGTCAAGAAACTTGGCTTTACACTTCGTTCGATCCCTTGATTGACCAGGGAAGATACCATCTCCGTTGAATAAACAACAGAGTGCAATATGTCGTTCCCAAAAATTTATAAAAACAGCAAATATTTTATCTTGTACAGACCCTCTCGCTCCTAAAATCATGTCAGCAACATTTTTTCTTTTTATTGCCGAGAATATCGAATTTATTTTTTTAATGTTGCTTTATGTATCTCTACTTTAACCATCCAAAACTTAATGAATTATTTATTTTACTCATATAAAATGGTTGTAAATAATTTATAAATTTATTAAATATAAAAAAAATTACTGGTGGCAGCATAAAATATCCAGATCAACGCCATAAACACGAGTTACCATTGTGTATTTTGAGGCAAAACGAATTTGATGTTTGTAAGTTTGAATGTATAATATTTTGTCTGTAATTTAAACCAAAGTACTTTTGTTGACGATTTTCTGCAAATGCGATTTACCATATATAAAATTAGAAATGTAATAAATTTTATAGATGTTTAATTTACTGAAAGCGTTTGTTTTTATTTAATCTGACTGTTGAATAACTATTTTAAAAAGTTGCAAAATTGGATCGTTCACCCGACCACATGCAGTACATCAAAATATAATTGCATTCAACATTATAATTTAACCAATCAACAAAGACACAAACAGGACGGACGATATCCAAGAACTAGAACCAAATGCTTTACTATAAAAATAGTATTCTTATAAAAGTTGCGGCAGGGATCTGGTACTGTTCATAAAAATAAAACATCTTGTAAGGTACTTTACAAAAACAAAAAGAAACATTATTGAGACCACCACATCATTTGACAACATTTGCAGAAAATAGATAGTTGGAGAAGTTGCGTCATTTATGCAATTACACACAAATTAAGGGATAATGAAGAACAAGCTTATATTTTAATAGTATAACATAATGTTAACGATCATGTTCTTGTGCACAACTAGAAACTATATCTGCTACCGTTATGACAATTTTTTTGTATATTTTTTATTTATATAAAAAGCATAATTTACAGTTCAGCGGGTTGATCTAAGTCCATTTGAATTGTGTTGTTTTTAGAACGTCACATTTTGACTATCAACGTTTTCTATACTATACATATGTGTATAAGCAAAAATGTCGAGAGTTTAACAAGTCACTGTCAAACGAAAATGCCACAATATCTAAACGACAATATATAAAACTGACGGGCAAAAAACAACAAGGTCGAACTGAAAACAGGACAGATCTAGAGAGCAGGAAGCAACAGAAACCTTTGTGTCATTAAAATTACTTGTAGGCCCGGATTCTCTTATAGGTGACATATCGATGAGGTCTGACAAACGATGCACGTTTTAACAACAACTGGCTAAACTTTCATCGTACATGTACAGACATTGTTTGTTTGATTGATTGAGTGGTCGACGTCTGAAGTCCTTCCGCTGATCTTATAATTAAGATATGAGGTAGTTGTAGATAATTTGTATTTAGTGTTGTGTTGCTTTCCGAAAACTGCAGTTTGTTAAAATAATAATTTAAAACTGATTACGAAAGTAATTTAAACAATATGGGTCAATTAGTCAGTATTGTCTGCAACCTCCATACTGCATAATTATAAATTAAATACCGGTACTCTAAAATAATGCAGTCATAAGAGAGCTGAACTCCAACTATTAGTTCGACTTCCCCCGCTCGCCTGATAAAAATGAAAAGAAATCACTAATAATATTTGTTTCATTGTGTAAATGGGTTCCACTCCACTTTCTGAAATTGATTAACTTTATAATCTCGTCCTGATTTTTTTTCTAAGCGGAAGCCGGAAAACCAGGTGAAAACTTTCGATCTTATTATACATGGAACATAGCGTTTGTACTATGGCTTTATACATGTGCACATAGTTAAGCACATTTTAAAGTTACACCACAAAAAACAAATATAATTAAAAAAAATAGTTTATTCACCCCGACAAAAAATGTATGCAACAAGTAGAGATTTGAAAAGACTTAACATTAAAAATCTACAGATACCAATCGCTGTATAAGGTTTCGAGTTTGATAACTGTATACACGGAAGAAACATACATTCTAGATGTATGGTGGTTCATTTGGCCAAAACTTAACTTTACGAAATGGTGAAACAGCTAAATTAGTCACATCATATTTAAAGTCTGGTCTAAAATAATTACACAAATTTAATTTAAGCAAAAACAAATAATTCAAAATGAAAATGTTGTAAAAATCATTAATGGTACCGGCGTGATTAGACCCCTAAACCTCTGTGTCCGAAGTCTATAACCGATTAAGCTAAAGAAGTACTTCCCTAACGCAACCGTTTAAGGCTGCATTCATCCCTGCTACACTACAATGTGTTATCGACTAAAAGAATTAGAACAAAGGTTCTTACTGTTTTTACCAAAATAGTCATGTCAAGTTTTAACTTTACTAAAATCTGATGGGCCAATTCAATGTAGCAATGCTGATTATACTTTATAACTTGCGTTGGTCACATGACGTTTTCTTACGCCGTTAAAATTCAAATAGTTTCATGATAGTCATCGCTGTTAAAGCGTAAATTGTCAATATCGTTAAATTAAATTATAATAAATGTTTTCAGAAATTTTAAATTTCCTCAAATTAACGTTATTCATTTAAAAGGTATAATGGGACAGTTACACTGTAAAAATGGCGTTTAGACTTGGAACGTCAATAGAACATGTTTAAGTCTAAACGTGTTTAGGATTATGTTCTATCCCTAAACGTTTAACTATAAACATATTTAGGATTTTAAACATGTTTAGAGTTAGAACAATTAAGTTTCGTACATGTTTAGGGTTAGAACACATAATTTTCATTTTTCATTAAAGTGTGATGTTCCTCCTAAACATGTTTAGGTTTAGAACATAATGAATTACACACATATGCGGCTTGTAAATTTATCGGTAAACGTTCTTTGATTAACTTTACTCGTGTGTGTAAGGCTTTTATTGTTTCTATAGCAGAATATATATCTACGTTTCAAATATCTCATTCCTGGAGAGATGGGTCGGGTCCCGGTAGTGAAGCCCCCACCCATTCCCATTCCCTCTCTCTTTCTCACAACGTAACGTGCCCCCTTTTCCTTTTAAACCCGCTACTGGCGATATGTCAAGTTTTGTCCATATTAAGTATCCAAGCATGGCCGGATACAGGATTTTCGAAAGGGGGGGGGCGTAAAAAGGGGATATCGGAATAGGAAGGCCACGAACAGGGGTTTTATAGTGTTCAGTAACCTTTATTTGGTACAGTATATACAACAGAGGTATCATAATAAACGAATTAGTACCGTTAATGCATTTATTCATGGCGAGGACGAGCGGGGATTACATTTTTGCCTTTGGCGCTGGTTTTTACCCTCCCTTTTCTCTTTTTTTCCTTTCTTTTTTTTAAAAGGGGGGGGGCGTACGCCGCTACGCCCCCCCCCCCCTGGATCCGCCACTGCCAAGAACCTCAATCTAATTAAAATTAAACACACAATGACAATAACAAAAAAGGGGGAGAAAGTGAGTAAAGATATAATTTTAATTAGATTGCCTATATTAGTCCCAGTCGTATCAACCAGAACACGCACAACATTTTAATTTCTACACGTATGTATAAATCAGGGACTAGTATAACTATATTTATACGATCCTGTATAAAAAATAAAAATTTCACGACCCAGAAAAGTGTCGAGTAATCTCCCCGATAGATGGCGCAATAGTTTTTCTTTGTTTGAAGTAGCCGCCAAAATGGACGTTGTTGAAAGAATTACAGACAAAATCCGTGATGAAACTTCAGCACCGGAAATAATCCAGCTTTTTGCTGAGAATTCCTTCAGTACTTCATCGATTACTGCCTTAGAAGGTTTGTATTATCAATTAAATGCTGTCAGAATCTGAATGTCATTGAAACAAACTATAACATACAAAACATATGATATTTATTAACATCATGTGCCCCGGCTATTTATCGGCTTGCAGTACACGAAATGAAAGTATAAGACCACAAAACACAATAAAGCAATATGTATGTATGACAAGAACATGCACCGTATTAAAAAATTCACTGCACATAACGGGGGGGGGGGGGGTAACTTTTACACAAGTGCATTTGCTCAAATACATTCAGTCATTGACTTGAAGAAAAAAGTTAACATGTATGTCATGTTTTATTAGATAATGTGCAGCTTCCTTTTACAGTACATTCTGACATCAATTCATGACATTGATAGAATTGATTTTATCTATTTTACATTTTGATTTTGGTTTTTTAAGCCTATTCTTTTTACTGGCTTTTAAAAAAATGAATTTGCATTTCTTGCATAGAAAAACAAGATATGGGTTGATTATTGGAACATTGATAAAGAATGAAAACAAGTTTTTTAGTGTTTAAACCGTATTCGTATTAGATTTCATATATTTTTAGAGGCTGAGGACAAAGAATTGGCGGGATGAACATAAAGAGATTTTGAGACGGATGAAGCAAGAAATGGATACAAGAAAAAAAGATTTTCTATTAATTACAGAAGTGCAAGTAAGAATGGTTCTTTTTTGTTTTCATTTGTAACAATATTTCCCTTCTTTAGTCTCACTCCTTATGTAAAATTCCTTTTTCTGTAAATATCATTAATATTTTGATCAAGGATAATAACAAAGATGCTGATAAAAGTTTGCTTGCATTTTGTTGTTAGTTTTTTATGTATCTGGCTTGTTTTGTATGCTTTAAATATTTTTTATTCTCTTTTAGGCAACTAACCCAAGCACTGTGAAGATGACAACACCTTGTTTTGTGATTGTAAGAAACAGACACAAAAATTAACACCATTTATGTGTATTGAATCGATATAAACAACATAAAAGTTCTTATACTTTTCTTCGTTCTGGATCTCTCTTGTCCTTAGTGCCACCAGCTATAGGGTTCAACAAATCGCACTACTGAAAGACAGTTCACATTTCCATAGAGTTGCTTGATAAAGTTTAAAACAAAAGAACAATCATCAGACAGAAGTGAGGAAGACAACAATTGGTGCTGAACTTGAGTCATGTACAACATACAAGTTTTGACTTTAAATTAGGTCGCTATTTTTCGTATAGACCATATTCAGAGTGATATTTAAATGCTACAGTTGTTATACATGTATTTTTAATTGCAAGTTTTTATCTGTATATATTGTAAAGAAATTTAGTTAAATGTTTCTTTTGATACGATTGTTTTGATGGTTTGTTGTCTTAAGAACCAAAATTTCACATTTCATTTCAAAATCGGCTAAAAATATAAAAATATATATTAATTCAATAAACAAATACAAAAAATTAAACTTTTTGAAATTTTAAAACGCTCCATTATTTTAAACTGACCGAAGATAACAACTTTCAAACTAGAAATAGATACAAATGAATTCTGAATGGCTGCTAAAAATTTGCGAAAGGAGAATTTATTATTATTTAAAGAAATTTAAAAATAACTGCAATATCATTTTAAAAAATTTTATTTGCAATATCACTTTTCGATCAGCCGTTTTTTTAAGAATTAACCTCATAATACGGCATGTCATGTCATGGGGTTTACACAAATCAAATTTCTTTTAAAAAAAATTTCAATTAATATATTTATTACCAAATGAATATATTTTATTACTGTATGGTTTATATTACATTTTCACAAGTATGAACTTTATGATTTGATGTGTGAATCACTTTTTATATTGTAATGGGTGTTAATGAGTTATGTTTTACCCATTTAAAGTGTGTGCAAGGATTAGTTAACTACAAATATTTTTTCACCTTTATTGTTATATTGCCATGTTCATTGTTAAGAGCTTGCCTGGTAAAAAGGAACTCCTGTCTTGGTTTTGTTTATGAGCACCACCTTGGAATTTATTTAGTTATTGGTAATCTCACCATGGCTTTAATTTTTTCTTTGATATCCCAGGGCCAGATCTTTTTACTGGAATAGCCTTTAATGTGTAAAAAATATGTATGTGGTAGAGGTTAACATTTCACGATTCTGTTTAAATTAGATTTAAATTAGACAGTTTTACTTTCTTGATGATATGTTCACCAAAGTCTGGATTTTCATTTTTTATCATCTGTCTTGAAAGTATTGTTAAATTATACAGTTAAACTTATCATTTATGGGAACATGCAGGAATAAGACATTGTAACCCATGTTTGATTCTCAAAAAATGCATATATGATGGCATATATACATAGTGTTTTTGATACATTCTTTTTTAGAATAAATTCTTTTTCTAATCTTATGTTTAATTTTAATAGATCTGTTGTATTGCAGAAATTTACATGCTTGAAAACTTATACATGTACATTTAAAAATAAAATATTAGACTCAATTTAATTTTTGTGTTGCCTTTTAGCCAGTATGTTTGAATCTGTATGAAGAGTAATCGTAAATTCTCCAAATATTAAATGAGGGTCCTCAAACAATTTGCTGAACATTCTGTAAATTAAAAAAACTAGTTTGACATTGAAGCAGAGAATGAATATACAGGAGGAAAAACCCAGGAATTGCAAGTAGAACATGTTTAGGGTTAAACATGTTCTCAATCTAAACACCAGCTAAGACCTAAACATGTTAAGGGTTAAACATGTTCTAACCCTAAACATCTATGCAAACCTAAACATGTTTAGGGTTAAACATGTGCTCAAGTGAGAACACAAAAGGCGTTTAGGTTTATGTTTAGACTCTAAACACATTTTTTACAGTGTAGCGTCACGTTTTGTACGATTATGAAACGGTATGTCCTACAAATTAACTTACCATAGGTCGGCGGTTTCCCGCGGAAACTGCAGTTTCGTCTGCCATAAAACATGTTACTTTGAGCATAGACCGAATTCTCCTGCGGTATAATACGAAGTTAGTTTTGTGATTTGTAGTATTAACCTCGCCAAAAAAGCGAGGGTACGATTATTCGTTGTACCGAGAACACAACAATCTGTCACTTGCACCAGATTGTGGACCACTTGGGTTATTTTTATTAAGTCTATTCTGTATAAATCTGCATTTATGAAGTACGTATATATCACAGGTGTAAAATATTTCCATTTATACAAAATAGAGGAACCTCGGCAAAAAAAATATGACGCTGTTACAGAAATTGTTAAACAGATATGTTAGAAGACATGTGCATGTTCTACAGACAGAACACCCAGAAATGTTTTTTACCAGATTTCTAGATAAATGGTTGTAAAATAACTTGATATGATATAAACAATAAAAACGTCCTGCAGTAAATAAAAGCAACGGTTTTATAACTTCTAAAATATATGTCAAAGATCACATCACGTGTTACCTATACAGAAGCACTTCTCTTATTATTCAGTAACGTACATAAAAACTGTCAGAGATCGGCCACACAATTAGAATAAAATTTTTGTTTAAGCTTATTTATGATTTATGCGTAGTAGAGTCAAAAGAGAGATTTCCACATATTTGTTTTTACTTTAACAAACATAACACATAATTGTAGCAAATTTCGTTTTAAGAAAACACATAATTGTAGCAAATTTCGTTTTAAGAAGTATTAAATACGAATTAAAAAACAGAAAAACACAACAAACAAACCCTTTATAGTCGGTAGCGACGATGTAATAAAAAAATAAATCTGTAGTAATTGTCTTACATGCTAAAATGAACGTGTTTTCCGTCCTTCGTTTGGAAAATTTTATAAGAAACTTATTTCTGAACACATACATTAAACGAAAAAGCTCGAAGAATATAAATATCAATATGGTGGACGAGTTGTTAAGGTAGTTCATCTACTATTGATCACTTGGTCTGTCAACAATGAGGTTGAGGGTTCCAGTCTCACTACGTAAAAGGGTGCACTCGAATCCAATCTTAACAGACAATAATTGTCAGTTTTCCCACAGAAGGTCGGGTTTTTTTTCCAGATACTCCGGCTTCCTCCCCAAATAAAAACTGGACGCCATGATAAAGCTGACAAATTGCTGAAAGTGGTGTTAAAACAACATTCAAACAAGCAAACAAAACATATTATTTTTAAAGTGTCTATCCATTTCCTTTGTTTCAAAACCTAACTTTTCGTCACCAAGTTTCCTATGCTTTAACATTTAAACTGGCACTAATAATATTGAAAACGAGAAACATGTATTGTTAACTTGTCCATTATATGAAGATCAAAGACAATCGTTATTCTTTGATTCAATAAATATAGATAATCATTTTTAATGTTATCAAAAGACGAACAATTTTAATACTTACTTACCAATGAAAATATGTGTAATTATGTGACCAGAACCTGCCATAATATGTAAATAAGACGAAATAGCATTTTATATCATAATATGTCTGTTTATGATACATTTTTACATTTTGAATATACCTCTCTAAAGCGGAATGCACGTGCGTAGTATATAGTATTTTATTTACAGTCTCTCATAATTCTTTTAAGAATGACACAGGAATTTTAATTATATGTACAGTACTTTATTGTATATTTTTTCATTAAAACTACTTTAAACTATTAAATATAAAATCTTCATGGAAAATGTTGCAGTTTTGTTTGATTTTATAATATAAAATTGCTTAGTAACATGGGTAGTAGAAGTTTGTTTTCATTCGGCCTATTTTTCCATGCTACCTCTGCAATTATTGCGTTAAATATACTATTCATTTGGGAGTATTTCTATTACAATGCAATATCATACATGTTGGGGTTATTTCTATTAAATATTGCAATGTCATACATTTTTGGCTATTTCTATTGCAATATTGCAATGTCATTAATTTTGGGGTTAATTTTATTACAATATCGCAATGCCATACATTTTGGGATCATTTTAATTACAATATTGCAATGTCATACATTTTGGGGTAATTTCTATTAAATATTGCAATACCATACATTTTGGAGCAATTTCGATTACAATATTGCAATGCCATACATTTTGGGGTTATTTCTATTACACTATTGTAATACCATACACTTAGTAGTTATTTTACAATATTGCAATGCCAAACTTTTTGGGGCCATTTAATTCGATTATAATGTTGCAATGCCATACATTTTGAGTAATTTTATTTTATTACAATATTGCTATCTATACATTTAAGGGTGATTTCTATTACAATACTACAATTCTATACAGTTTTGGGTTATTTCTATTACAATAAAGTATATACTTTTGAGGCACACGGAACATAGAATTCTTGCATTGAAGGAGACAACTAAACGTATAATTAACTTGTGTCGCTTTGTGTAAAGTAGCGTAAATATATCTGATAGAAATATGGTCTTACATAAATAAATATAACGTTTGCAGGTTCAAATATGTGATATTTTTATGATCGCACGAAATCTTGTCGGCGCCTTTGATTTTAATGCATGTACATGCAGTTGTAGCCTTGGGTGTAAAAATAATACATACTTTTTTGTACTGAATAACTTCACACGAGATATGATACTTAATTTGTACAACTAACTGTTTTTTCGACAAGCTTCAACATAAAGCATCAAAAGTTGTCACTATTCTTGCGACATATTTACAAATTTTCTGGACATTCTTTTTCTTACGACTTCTTTGGCGACAGTTGTCTGGAGACAGACCGAGGCTACCTGCCAAAGTCTCGAGTTCACCTGGTTTGACTGAAGCTAACAACCCGATGTCCATATGGCAAACATATCAAATATGGCTGATTTCTTCCTTTGATTGATTATATATCGGTAAATTAGATATTTACGATCCGATCGGGCCATAGTAGCCATCACTTGATGACAATATCACGTCAAATTCGAGCGTAACAATTGTCAATCATTTCTTTGCACCTCCCTCGCGATACCAATAAAACGGCAATTAATAACTTGACATTTGGGCATTTATTGGGAACTGTGGAGATAAACTTTCCCATCGAGCCAATATCAAAACATTTGGTAAACATCTCTAATGCCCTTTCCTTGGTCACATTTCACGAATAAATCCAACCTCTAATTAGATTCGTCATTAGCAAAGGTATATATATCGGATTTACGGTTTAAAGTGTCCCTCGCAGCGCATTCCAATTATTTTATGTCTTTTAAATTGTTAAATTTTAACAGGTTTTAGTCGTGAAAAAGAGAGGAAATTGAAATAATTTGAGAAACAGAAACTTTATGAGAAATTTCAACATATGCTACTCCTTTGTAGACACAGAAATAAAGAGAGGTGACGAATGGAATCGAACAAGTGTCATATTTTAATGATCGCAAAACAAACACAAGTGTCTTTTAATAGTTGGCCATAACTTTTATTGTGAATGACTATGTACCTCCGCCATTGAAAAATTCACACTTCGAGAACATAAGCTAGATCGGTTAAGTCAAAAAGTATCTTGATCATGGCTTCAAGTGACCTTTTGAGGTCATTTTTTATTAAAGATCATAACCAATAAAAATTTACTGAATCGAAATATAAATTACCGGTATATATTTATGTGTGTATATTCCTTTGTATAAAGTATAAATATTTCACTTTTACGGGGTTATTTCAAAATGAAAACATGGATAGTATTTAGGAGTCGCAAATATTGATACACTAAATTGAAAACAAAACCAACCAAATCACAAAAGATCGCAGTTCTGTTAATTTAGAGTAAATCTGTAAAATGCATAAACTTAAATGTGAATAATCTTATTTTAAAAGTGTTGGTACGATACGTTATGATATTCTATTGTAAAAAGGAAAAACAATTTATACAACAGTGAAACAACATTTGATGTTTAGCGCCTAGTGGACTATATTGTACAATCATGTCAACGGGGTTAGTAAGATTTTGTGTCTTTTTCGGACCAATGAAATTTCATGGATAGCACTGGAATGGAGAAACAAACAAGCGGTTGGGGAAATTCTGGATTGTAGTGGTTAACGGTATTATGATAATTCTAAACTACATATAACAATAATTAGGAATCGTTTGGCAAGAACAACTGAAAATACTGACACAAACTAACGGAAGACAAAAACACGACATAATGACACCAACTAAAGGGAGGCAAAATAACGACACAATGACACAAACTAAAGGAAGACAAAAACACGACACAATGACACCAACTAAAGGAAGGCAAAATAACGACACAATGACACCAACTAAAGGAAGGCAAAATAACGACATAATGACACCAACTAAAGGAAGGCAAAATAACGACACAATGACACAAACTAACGGAAGACAAAAACACGACACAATGACACAAACTAAAGGAAGGCAAAATAACGACATAATGACACAAACTAAAGGAAGACAAAAACACGACACAATGACACAAACTAAAGGAAGGCAAAATAACGACATAATGACACAAACTAAAGGAAGACAAAAACACGACACAATGACACTAACTAAAGGAAGACAAAAACACGACACAATGACACCAACTAAAGGAAGGCAAAATAACGACATAATGACACAAACTAAAGGAAGACAAAAACACGACACAATGACACCAACTAAAGGAAGGCAAAATAACGACATAATGACACCAACTAAAGGAAGGCAAAATAACGACATAATGACACCAACTAAAGGAAGGCAAAATAACGACACAATGACACCAACTAAAGGAAGGCAAAATAACGACATAATGACACAAACTAAAGGAAGACAAAAACACGACACAATGACACCAACTAAAGGAAGGCAAAATAACGACATAATGACACCAACTAAAGGAAGGCAAAATAACGACACAATGACACCAACTAAAGGAAGGCAAAATAACGACATAATGACACCAACTAAAGGAAGGCAAAATAACGACACAATGACACAAACTAACGGAAGACAAAAACACGACACAATGACACAAACTAAAGGAAGGCAAAATAACGACATAATGAAACAAACTAAAGGAAGACAAAAACACGACACAATGACACTAACTAAAGGAAGACAAAAACACGACACAATGACACCAACTAAAGGAAGGCAAAATAACGACATAATGACACAAACTAAAGGAAGACAAAAACACGACACAATGACACCAACTAAAGGAAGGCAAAATAACGACATAATGACACCAACTAAAGGAAGGCAAAATAACGACACAATGAAACAAACTAAAGGAAAACAAAATAACGACATAATGACACCAACTAAAGGAAGGCAAAATAACGACATAATGACACCAACTAAAGGAAGGCAAAATAACGACACAATGACACAAACTAACGGAAGACAAAAACACGACACAATGACACAAACTAAAGGAAGGCAAAATAACGACATAATGACACAAACTAAAGGAAGACAAAAACACGACACAATGACACCAACTAAAGGAAGGCAAAATAACGACATAATGACACCAACTAAAGGAAGGCAAAATAACGACACAATGAAACAAACTAACGGAAGACAAAAACACGACACAATGACACAAACTAAAGGAAGACCAGATAATGGCATAATGATACAAACTAAAGGAAAACAAAATAACGACATAATGACACAAACTAAAGGAAGACCAGATAATGGCATAATGATACAAACTAAAAGAAGACAAAAACACGACACAATGACACCAACTAAAGGAAGGCAAAATAATGACATAATGACACCAATTAAAGGAAGACAAAAACACGACACAATGACACCAACTAAAGGAAGGCAAAATAACGACATAATGACACCAACTAAAGGAAGGCAAAATAACGACATAATGACACAAACTAAAGGAAGGCAAAATAATGACATAATGACACAAACTAAAGGAAGACAAAAACACGACACAATGACACCAACTAAAGGAAGGCAAAATAACGACATAATGATACAAACTAAAGGAAGACAAAAACACGACACAATGACACTAACTAAAGGAAAACAAAATAACGACATAATGACACAAACTAAAGGAAGACCAGATAATGGCATAATGATACAAACTAAAGGAAAACAAAATAACGACATAATGACACAAACTAAAGGAAGACCAGATAATGGCATAATGATACAAACTAAAGGAAGACAAAAACACGACACAATGACACCAACTAAAGGAAGGCAAAATAACGACATAATGAAACAAACTAAAGGAAGACAAAAACACGACACAATGACACCAACTAAAGGAAGACCAGATAATGGCATAATGATACAAACTAAAGGAAAACAAAATAACGACATAATGAAACAAACTAAAGGAAGACCAGATAATGGCATAATGATACAAACTAAAGGAAGACAAAAACACGACATAATGACACCAACTAAAGGAAGACAAAAACACGACACAATGACACCAACTAAAGGAAGACAAAATAACGACATAATGACACAAACTAAAGGAAGACCAGATAATGGCATAATGATACAAACTAAAGAAGACAAAAACACGACACAATGACACAAACTAAAGGAAGGCAAAATAATGACATAATGACACCAATTAAAGGAAGACAAAAACACGACACAATGACACCAACTAAAGGAAGGCAAAATAACGACATAATGACACAAACTAAAGGAAGACAAAAACACGACACAATGACACCAACTAAAGGAAGGCAAAATAACGACATAATGAAACAAAATAAAGGAAGACAAAAACACGACACAATGACACCAACTAAAGGAAAACAAAATAACGACATAATGACACAAACTAACGGAAGACAAAAACACGACACAATGACACCAACTAAAGGAAGGCAAAATAACGACATAATGAAACAAACTAAAGGAAGACAAAAACACGACACAATGACACCAACTAAAGGAAAACAAAATAACGACATAATGACACAAACTAAAGGAAGACCAGATAATGGCATAATGATACAAACTAAAGGAAGACAAAAACACGACACAATGACACCAACTAAAGGAAGGCAAAATAACGACATAATGAAACAAACTAAAGGAAGACCAGATAATGGCATAATGATACAAACTAAAGGAAGACAAAAACACGACACAATGACACCAACTAAAGGAAGGCAAAATAACGACATAATGACACAAACTAAAGGAAGACAAAAACACGACACAATGACACCAACTAAAGGAAGGCAAAATAATGACATAATGACACAAACTAAAGGAAGACAAAAACACGACACAATGACACCAACTAAAGGAAGACAAAATAACGACATAATGACACCAACTATACGAAGGCAAAATAACGACATAATGACACCAACTAAAGGAAGACAAAGAGCGACATAATGATACCAACTAAAGGAAAACAAAATAACGACATAATGACACAAACTATATGAAGACAAAATAACGACATAATGATACAAACTAAAGACAATAACACGACACAATGACACCAATTAAAAGAAGACATATAACGACATAATGACACCAACTAAAGGAATACAAGATATTGGCATAATGGCACCAACTAAAGGAAGACAAAATAACGAAAAAATGACACAAACTAAAGGAAGACCAGATAATGGCATAATGATACAAACTGAAGGAAGACAAAATAACGACATACTGACACCAACTAATGGAAGACCGGATTTTGGCGTAATGACACCTAACGGAAGACAAAATAACGACATAATGACAGAAACTAAAGGAAGACCGGATAATGGCATAATGACGCCTACTAAAGGAAGACAAAATAACGTCATAAAGACACAAACTAAAGGATGACCAGATAATGGCATAATGATACAAACTAAAGGAAGACAAAATAACGACATAATGACACCAACTAACGGAAGACAAAAACACGACACAATGACACCAACTAAAGGAAGGCAAAATAACGACATAATGACACCAACTAAAGGAAGGCAAAATAACGACACAATGACACAAACTAAAGGAAGACAAAAACACGACACAATGACACCAACTAAAGGAAGGCAAAATAACGACACAATGACACAAACTAACGGAAGACAAAAACACGACACAATGACACCAACTAAAGGAAGGCAAAATAACGACATAATGACACAAACTAACGGAAGACAAAAACACGACACAATGACACCAACTAAAGGAAGGCAAAATAACGACATAATGACACAAACTAAAGGAAGGCAAAATAACGACATAATGACACAAACTAAAGGAAGACAAAAACACGACACAATGACACCAACTAAAGGAAGGCAAAATAACGACATAATGACACAAACTAACGGAAGACAAAAACACGACACAATGACACCAACTAAAGGAAGGCAAAATAATGACATAATGACACAAACTAAAGGAAGACAAAAACACGACACAATGACACCAACTAAAGGAAGGCAAAATAACGACATAATGATACAAACTAAAGGAAGACAAAAACACGACACAATGACACTAACTAAAGGAAAACAAAATAACGACATAATGACACAAACTAAAGGAAGACCAGATAATGGCATAATGATACAAACTAAAGGAAAACAAAATAACGACATAATGACACAAACTAAAGGAAGACCAGATAATGGCATAATGATACAAACTAAAGGAAGACAAAAACACGACACAATGACACCAACTAAAGGAAGGCAAAATAACGACATAATGAAACAAACTAAAGGAAGACAAAAACACGACACAATGACACCAACTAAAGGAAGACCAGATAATGGCATAATGATACAAACTAAAGGAAAACAAAATAACGACATAATGAAACAAACTAAAGGAAGACCAGATAATGGCATAATGATACAAACTAAAGGAAGACAAAAACACGACATAATGACACCAACTAAAGGAAGACAAAAACACGACACAATGACACCAACTAAAGGAAGACAAAATAACGACATAATGACACAAACTAAAGGAAGACCAGATAATGGCATAATGATACAAACTAAAGAAGACAAAAACACGACACAATGACACCAACTAAAGGAAGGCAAAATAATGACATAATGACACCAATTAAAGGAAGACAAAAACACGACACAATGACACCAACTAAAGGAAGGCAAAATAACGACATAATGACACAAACTAAAGGAAGACAAAAACACGACACAATGACACCAACTAAAGGAAGGCAAAATAACGACATAATGAAACAAAATAAAGGAAGACAAAAACACGACACAATGACACCAACTAAAGGAAAACAAAATAACGACATAATGACACAAACTAACGGAAGACAAAAACACGACACAATGACACCAACTAAAGGAAGGCAAAATAACGACATAATGAAACAAACTAAAGGAAGACAAAAACACGACACAATGACACCAACTAAAGGAAAACAAAATAACGACATAATGACACAAACTAAAGGAAGACCAGATAATGGCATAATGATACAAACTAAAGGAAGACAAAAACACGACACAATGACACCAACTAAAGGAAGGCAAAATAACGACATAATGAAACAAACTAAAGGAAGACCAGATAATGGCATAATGATACAAACTAAAGGAAGACAAAAACACGACACAATGACACCAACTAAAGGAAGGCAAAATAACGACATAATGATACAAACTAAAGGAAGACAAAAACACGACACAATGACACCAACTAAAGGAAGGCAAAATAATGACATAATGACACAAACTAAAGGAAGACAAAAACACGACACAATGACACCAACTAAAGGAAGACAAAATAACGACATAATGACACCAACTATACGAAGGCAAAATAACGACATAATGACACCAACTAAAGGAAGACAAAGAGCGACATAATGATACCAACTAAAGGAAAACAAAATAACGACATAATGACACAAACTATATGAAGACAAAATAACGACATAATGATACAAACTAAAGACAATAACACGACACAATGACACCAATTAAAAGAAGACATATAACGACATAATGACACCAACTAAAGGAATACAAGATATTGGCATAATGGCACCAACTAAAGGAAGACAAAATAACGAAAAAATGACACAAACTAAAGGAAGACCAGATAATGGCATAATGATACAAACTGAAGGAAGACAAAATAACGACATACTGACACCAACTAATGGAAGACCAGATTTTGGCGTAATGACACCTAACGGAAGACAAAATAACGACATAATGACAGAAACTAAAGGAAGACCGGATAATGGCATAATGACGCCTACTAAAGGAAGACAAAATAACGTCATAAAGACACAAACTAAAGGATGACCAGATAATGGCATAATGATACAAACTAAAGGAAGACAAAATAACGACATAATGACAGAAACTAAAGCAAGACCAGATAATGGCATAATGACACCTACTAAAGGAAGACAAAATAACGACAAAAAGACACAAACTAAAGGTAGACCATATAATGGCATAATGACGCCTACTAAAGGAAGACAAAATAACGACAAAAAGACACAAACTAAAGGATAACCAGATAATGGCATAATGATACAAACTAAAGGAAAACAAAATAACGACATAATGACACCATCTAAAGCAAGACCAGATAATGGCATAATGATACAAACTAAAGGAAGACAAAATAACGACATAATGACACCTACTAAAAGAAGACTACATAATGGCATAGTGATAAGAACTGAAGGAAGACAAAATAACGACATAATGACACCTACTAAAAGAAGACTACATAATGGCATAATGATACCAATTATATGAAGACAAAATAATGACATAATGACACCAACTAAAAGATGACTATATAATGACATCATTACACAAACAAAAGGATGACTAGATAATGCCATAATGATACAAACTAAAGGTAAACAAAATAACGACATAATGACACCAACAAAAGGAAGACTAGATAATGACATCATGACCCAAACAAAAGGAAGACTAGATAATGACATCATCACCCAAACAAAAGGAAAACAAATAACGACATAATGACACAAACTAAAGGAAGACAAAATAACGACATAATGACACAAACTAAAGGAAGACTAGATAATGACATCATGACCTAAACAAAAGGAAAACAAAATAACGACATAATGACACAAACTAAAGGAAAACAAAATAACGACATAATGACACAAACAAAAGGAAGACTAGATAATGACATCATGACCTAAACAAAAGGAAAACAAAATAACGACATAATGACACAAACTAAAGGAAAACAAAATAACGACATAATGACACAAACAAAAGGAAGACTAGATAATGACATCATGACCTAAACAAAAGGAAAACAAAATAACGACATAATGACACAAACTAAAGGAAGACAAAATAACGACATAATGATACAAACTAAAGGAAAACAAAATAACGACATAATGACACCAACTAAAGGAAGACCAAATAATGACATAATGACGCCTACTTAAGGAAGACAAAATAACGACATACTGACACCAACAAAAGGAAGAAAAAATAACGACATACTGATACCAACTAAAGGAAGACAAAATAACGATACAATATCAACTAGAGGAAGACATGACACCAACTAAAGAAAGACAAAATAACGACATAATGACCCAACTAAAGGAAGTCAAAATAACGACATACTGACACCAACTGAAGGAAGACAAAATAACGACATAATGACCCCAACTAAAGGAAGAAAAAATAACGACATACTGATACCAACTAAAGGAAGAAAAAATAACGACATACTGATACCAACTAAAGAAAGACAAAATAACGACATAATGACCCAACTAAAGGATGACCAGATAATGGCATAATGACACCAACTAAAGGAAGACAAAATAACGACATAATGACCCCAACTAAAGGAAGAAAAAATAACGACATACTGATACCAACTAAAGGAAGACAAAATAACGACATAATGACCCCAACTAAAGGAAGAAAAACGACATACTGATACCAACTAAAGGAAGACAAAATAACGACACGATATCAACTAGAGGAAGACATGACACCAACTAAAGAAAGACAAAATAACGACATAATGACCCCAACTAAAGGAAGTCAAAATAACGACATACTGACACCAACTTAAGGAAGACAAAATAACGACATACTGACACCAACAAAAGGAAGAAAAAATAACGACAAGACATCAACTAAAGGATGACCAGATAATGGCATAATGACACCAACAAACAGAAGAAAAAATAACGACACGACATCAACTAAAGGATGACCAGATAATGGCATAATGACACCAACATAAGGAAGAAAAAATAACGACATAATGACCCCAACTAAAGGAAGACAAAATAACGACATACTGATACCAACTAAAGGAAGACAAAATAACGACACGATATCAACTAGAGGAAGACATGACACTATGTAAAGAAAGACAAAATAACGACATAATGACCCCAACTAAAGGAAGTCAAAATAACGACAAACTGACACCAACTTAAGGAAGACAAAATAACGACATACTGACACCAACAAAAGGAAGTAAAAATAACAACAAGACATCAACTAAAGGATGACCAGATAATGGCATAATGACACCAACAAACAGAAGAAAAAATAACGACACGACATCAACTAAAGGATGACCAGATAATGGCATAATGACACCAACATAAGGAAGAAAAAATAACGACACGACATCAATTAGAGGAAGACCAGATAATGACATAATGATACAAACTAAAGGAAGACAAAATAACGACATAATGACACCAACAAAAGGATGACCAGATAATGACATAATGATACAAACTAAAGGAAGACTTGATATCAGCAAAAAAAGCACGAACCAGATAACAGTATAATGACACGAACTAAATAATATAACTGAAAAGTGGCTTAAAACTCCAACAAATACTAAAAAAAAAAACCAGACCAGCATGCTTCCAACTACATCAAGAAAGCGGTCAGACACTATAAGCATTCTGATTCGTAAATGTTTGGAAAGATTTAAGATTTTTTAATCAAAATGCTGAAAACATTTCTTCCACTTTTATTATTTAGATCTTTTACAGTGGTGTAGCTAGGATCTATGTTTTCTTTTAATGATGTCAATTTCTTTAAATGGTTGGTTGATTTAATGGGTTTAAATGCCTCTTTAAACACTTTTCATACTATATCCAGTTTATATCGAGTACACGGACTGGAAATCCCTTTCAATTAAAATTGGAATCGAAAACATTCTGCTGACAGGGGGACTTAAATCCCCAAACTCAGTGTTGCGAGGCACATGATTGATAGTAGATGACCAACTAACCCTCCATTGTTTTGAATTATTTAGCAATTTTGGGGTAATATGGTTTATGTAAATTAGGCTAATATAAGAATATTAGTTAAGTTGAAACCTTTTCTTTCCACAGATTACAATAACACATAAATGGAAGGAATAGATTGAAAGGAAACTATCAAACATGTTTCACCTTTGTCATGTGGTTTGTGTTTACACCTGTGATTAAATTTATCACATGATCACAAATTATTTTGAAATCATAATAAACTATTACTAGATATCATTGAGAAGGTACCCATCTGTGTGGGTTCGGCTGACCTTAAGATCAATGTCAAAGGTCATCAACCATGGTTTGCAACACATCGCCTTGATATTACCTACCCACATTCCAAATATCTAAAGCCTACATCGAAAGATAAAAAAGTTACAGCCCGGACATTAAGTTCAGAAAGCAATAATGTGACCGGACACCATGACGGACAGACAGACGGACGGACTGATCACTATAGGGAGTCCCCCACAAAGTATCAGGCCCTAATTAATAGTTTCGAAGGTTTTATGTTTTTAATGTTCTCCTTGATTTTAAAAATATGAGGAACACTGTACATTTAGATTACATACAGTAGATCACTTTATTTTTAGGTTATCAATTAAATAAAACAGTACATAGGTGTCAAACAATACTCATTTTATTGTAACAGGATTGAAGCTGGATTGCCTAGCATGTAAAAACTGATGACCATTAATGTATGCATCTAATAAAACATAATATTTGAATATTCAATGTGCTTTATTTTACACACCAACAGTACAGCATTTTCTAAATTGAAAGCTATACCTAGGTACAAGACCTGCAGCTATTTTTAAGCATTTAAGAGTTTTTTTTCACATACAAGTCACAAGCATATTGGTAACTTATAAATTTACCATAGATTGCACAAAAATCAAAATAGCAGTTTTTCTATAAAAAGACACAGAAAAATAATTATTTGTTTAATCTTAGTTACATGAAAAATTGGACAACATTTCTGATGATCATTTTAAAGAAAAAGCTTATTTTCATTGCAATTACATAAAACAATATTGGTCCAATTATTGACCATTTGTATGTTCTATTGTCTGTAGCTTCCTCTACAGAACAATCTTGTCTGACAATCTGTACAGGAATAACTTCTCTTAAATTAAAATGGCAGCCATATTTTTAAACTAATAAATATGACAAGAATATTTATATGACAAACATTTATAATCACATTCTCACATTCCATTTCTTTCGTTTGTCCCTCGTGTCCAATAATTAATGAATGATAAAATGTTTTTTTCACTTCAACAATGACCACTTAATCTGTTCTTTAGCACTCTGTAATACCTGTAAAATTTATACATAAAAAACACTGATTAGAGGGAGATAACTCTAAATTCAATTTCAGAAATTAAATTTCAACAGCAAGTATCTATAAAATATGTTCATTTGCATTTAAGAAATGGCTAATATTTATTTTGGTGTTAAAAATAAACAAAACCAAAATAAATTACAGCCATCCATTTTAAATATATTGCAAATAAAAATCAAAGGCTAAAAGTGAAATCAACCATACTTTATGCAATGTATATATAGTAAAACAACAAGTTTATGAACACAAAACTAACACATTATAACATTATAATTTCAAATTAATAAAAAATTAGGTCAGTAAAGGTTGGTGTGTGCCAATAAGAATTGACAACATGGAAAAAGGTAATAATTTAGACCAATCAGAGAAGAGTGATTGTCTAACAAATATTGTTTGTTGAACTATTCTTTATGAAATGTACAACATGAGTGTCATTGTCAAGACAACCATTTATTTCAGTTAAAATTTTTTTAGAAATAAATAATAAATAACAAGAGGCTCCCAGGAGCCTGTATTGCTCACCTGAACCTGAAACCAAACAACCCTTTTCTATCCAGCTTTTCTTTGCTATAAGGAATTGCCCAACACTTCTGCAAAAGTCATTAATGTTGACCTTTTAAGGGAAATAATTCCTATAAGGAGGAGCTTTTGATGCTTAGAGGGAGAAGGGAGGTTCACTTCAAATTTGCTGTTCCTGTTATACTTTTTTAACTATCAGTCGAAAACTCTCTTGACTCCCCCCTCCCCATTTTCTATTTAAGCTAATGTAGCTATATAGGTAGTCAGGTGTCATGATTTGCACAATTTTGGTAGAGTACGTCCTAAAGATGATGTGTGCAATGTTTCAAAGCAGTCCGTTAATGGGTTAAAGAGGAGAAGATTTTTTAAAATCAATTAAAATTGATTACAAAAATGTTCAAGGAGAATAATTCCTAAACGGTTCATCAGACAATCTTGACCCTAAGTCATTTTTGTAGCCCTCATAGAGCAGAACAATTAAGCAATACTAACTTTTTCTCTAGTTCAAATAATTTTCAAGATTTTTAGGCAAAAATGTCAAAAATAATCAATTTTGACAATTAAAGGGCAATAACTCCTATAAGGAGTCCTCATACAACTTCAACCCAATGGAGTGTTTCGTAGAGCTTTTGATGCCGATTAAGGCATGTCTCTTCGGTTTTCCTGTATCTGTTATACTTTTTGAACTATAAGCCAAAAACTGTATTTTACCCCCTCCCCCCTCCATTCTATTTTTAGCCATGGTGGCCATGTTGGTTAATCTGCAGCCATGGTTGGTGCAAACTTGGTTAAGGACATTTGACCGATGATGTGTACAAAGTTTCAAAGCAGTACTTCAGTGGTTTCAGAGGAGAAGATTTTAAAAAATCAATTAAAACCGATTAAAATAAACAGTTCAAGGGGAATAACTCTTAAACGGTTAATCAGACAATCTTGACCCTAAAGTCATTTTTGTAGCCCTCATAGAGCAGAACAATTAAGCATTGCTAACTTTTTCTCTAGTTCTAATAATTTTCAAGATTTTGAGGCAAAAATGGCAAAAATCATCAATTTTGACAATTAAAGGGCAATAACTCCTACAAGGAGTCATCATACAACTTTGACCCAATGGAGTGTTTTGTAGAGCTTTAGATGCTGAAGAAGGAAGGTCTCTTCGGTTTTCCTGTATCTGTTATACTTTTTGAACTATAAGCAAAAAACTGTATTTTGACCCCTCTGTTCTATTTTTAGCCATGGTGGCCATGTTGGTTGGTCTGAGGCCATGATTTGGGCAAACTTGGTAGAGGGCATTTTACTGATGATGTATGCAAAGTTTCAAAGCAATCCCTTCAGTGGTTTTTGAGGAGAAGATTTTTGAAGAAAAGTTGACGACGACAACGACGACGGACGCCAAGTGATGGCAATAGCTCACATGACCCTTCGGGTCAGGTGAGCTAAAAAGTATATATCAACAAATTTTGACAGCAGTAGATAAAGATTTAGTCACTTGTATCAAAGACAATACTAGCCAGGTGTGCTTTTTTCCAATGGCTTCCTTCCTCATGTACCAACAATTTTTTGTGTGTTATTTTATGAAAGTAAAAACATTTTTCACCAAATTTCTTATCTAGCTACTATCATGTAATGACCTGAAATTCATTAGATGACAAGAACTAGTTACTGAAAAATAACAGTTTCAAACATGACTTCCAACTTGCAGCAAAACCAAATTAACTAGAAAAAGTTGATCTAGCAGTCAATGGTACCCCCACTTAAACTTTTTTCTTTTGTAAAAAATTTTTTAACGTTTTTTTTGTAAACTGGTGAACCTGGTCTCTAATGGAATTCCTCCTGCATCAATAGGTTTCTTATCTACCTATGTAATAATATTCTAAAAAAGACATTGAAATCAAATGCAAACTTTTTGAGTTATTGTATGGAAACATCTTTTTTGTTAAATTTATAACATTTTTGGCAACTGTGACCTTAAAATTTGATGGATTTCCCCAAAAATTGATAGGCTTCTGATCAACTTAATATAAAAACTCTATCCCAAAGTTTCATTGAGATTAAATGCAAACTTTTTGAGTTATTGTTCAGAAATGTCTAATGTTGAAAAAATTTTAACAATTTTTAGGCAACTGTATCCTTTTAAATGTGATGGTTTTACCCCAAAATTGATAGGCTTCTTACCCACCTAGTATGCAACTATATCCAGAATTTTTATTGACATCAAATGCAAACTTTTTGAGTTAATGTCCAGAAACATCTTTTTTGTAAAAATTTCTAACATTTTTTTACTACTGTGATTTTTGAAAAAATTCCTCCAGAAACAATAGGCTTCTTTCCCACTTGATATCCTAAAGTTTCATTTAAATCAGATGCAAGCTTTTTGAATTATGTCTGGAAACATCTTTTTTGTAAAAATGTGTAAAATTTTTTGTCGACTGTGACCTTCACTTTTGAAAAAATTCCTCCAGAATCAATAGGCTTCTTACCCACCTAATAAGTAACAAAATCCCAAAGTTTCATTGAAATCGGATGCAAGCTTTATGAGTTAATGCCCAGAAACATCTTTTTGATAAAAGGTAAAAAATTGTAACCTTTTTTTGTTGACTGTGACCTTTACCTTTGACATAACTACCCAGAGTCAACAGGCTTCTCACCCAACTGATATTTATAGATTATTTACTTTTTTGAAATGAGATGCGTTTTCTCGTCCATATCTCATCGAAGGGCGACACAAAGTTTCATGAAAATTGGACAATATCACAAAGTTTCATGAAAATTGGAGGAAAGCTTTTGAGTTAATGTCTAAAAACATCTTTTCTGTAAAACTTTCTTATATTTTTTGTCAAACTTTCTTATGTTTTTTGTCGACTGACCTTTGACAGAATGCCTAAAGAATCAATACACTTCTTATCCCACTTATACATGTATGTAACAATATCCCAATGTTTGATTGAAATTGGATGTAAGCTGTTAAAAATATTATCTGGATACCAAATTTGGACGGAACAGACGGATGGACTGTCAGACATAAGGACCACTAAATACCCCCGACTCTGTCGAGTGGGGGTTGACAAGGAAAGGAGGAAAGGTCACAATAAAGAAAGAAATATGAAGAACTCTAGAGTTCCCAGGAAATGGTAATGAACATGCCATAATATGGGAAGTAGTCTTAAAAAATCTCTACAGTTCATCACAAATGGTTATTAACCAGTTGGTATTTATATGTACTAAACAGACTGAATTATACCATCACATGTATTATAGCTGGTACATTGTCCTGCCAGCTAATCCACAATTGACATGGAGAAACCATAATAGTTGATTATATCTTCTACGAGTCCATTATAAAGATTTGCCCATTCATTATGAATTCAAGAGAGCAAATACAAATATTTTAAAGTAAAAAAACTACAAAACTGACATATTGAGCTGAAAATTTGGATATTTTTTTTTCTTTCAACTGGTTAATAAATCTATTTATAAGTGGTTTTTTTTTTCATAATAGACTGGTTTTATATTCTCTCTGTAATAATGGCCGAAGAATTACTGTACTGACCTTCTACATTGCCTCACAGTCATTGTTAAGCCATTATTAAAGACCTTGGATATATAACCAGTTGTTATAACAAGGACATTTACTCAATATCCACTACATATGGTGCATATCCATCATGTTCTATGTATGCTCCTCTAAAATATGGTACTTACAGTGGGTGTCCACCCAAGACCACTGTATATGTAATAAGCATCCAGTTTACAATACATGTACAGGGATATACACTAACTTTTTTATCACGGTTAACATTGCCACTTAAGTCTCCTAACTTTAAAAATGTTGGCACCCAGTGAAAGAAGTTAGGTGCCCACTCTTATTAATAGATTTTTTTAATGAAAAAGAACTGTCACAAATTAAAACTGTTTAGTAAAATGATAGGATAGAATTATAAATTAAATATATTATATAAAGAAGAACTAGAAGTAAACAAGTGTGGACACAGAGAAATGTCTCCCCTGCATTCAGTAACGAAAATAAATTTCGTCATAAGCATTACGTAAATAGCATTTAATTGTTATCATTTAAAATAAACAATGCATGGTTACAGTGACCTTATCCAAAAACTTTATTAGTCGCTGGACCATGAAATTGAGGTCATTGTCAGATGACACCTGCCAGACAGACATGTACTCTTCAGCAGCAACCTGTATACCAAATATTGTCACCATACCATGCATAGTTATTGAGGAACTGTCCCTATACAAAAACTTTAACGTAGTCGCTGGACAGTGAAATTGAGGTCAAGGTCAGGTGACACCTACCAGAGAGTCATGTACTTTTTATCAGCAACCTATATACCAAATATTGTTATCCTACCATGCATGGTACAGAGGAACTGCCGTAATACAAAAACTTTAATGTAGTAGATAGACCATGCAATTGAGGTTAAGGTCAGGTGACACCTACCAGACAGTCATGTACTCTTTATCAGCAACCTATATACCAAATATTGTTATCCTACCATGCATGGTTACAGAGGAACTGCGCTAATACAAAAAATGTCCAAGTGTTATGCCGCTGCCGCAGGATTCCCATACATGTCACTCCTCCAGCGACTTTTGTCCCAGGCATGACAAAAACGTCATCATTGTGAAAACATAATATTATGTATTTAACGTAAAATTCATTATTAAAAGTATTTAAACGTTTTAAATTAGGTTGTTTTGAAATTTATTGTCATATTTTTTTTTTATTATGATAAATCATTGAAATACTCATTTCAATACTAGGAGCATCGTATTTGCAATCTCTGCCACCAAGTTCATATCAGCTCCAGAAATTTTCATATTTTCATTTGCTTTGAACTGGTATCCAGTTTTATTTTCACACTACCCTTTATGTACACAGTAAAAGTGAGATTGGACAGGCTATGATATACATGGTGCAGTAATAAAAATAGCAATATGGGAATAAAATTAAAAGGTGGCATACCGCTACTGTTAAGAGTAAGGGGGGAAAATTTGTGAAACAGATACGAATTGAACCTAACCAAATCATAACAAATTTGATCGCCACCTGGACGCCCATGTTAGTGTAAATCCCTGATGTACATAGTTTATAAATCATTGATAAATGTCATTCATCATAATTATAGCTTTAACCACCAAGCTCTCTAGCTACACAGTCCCACAGTAATACACCATGCACCAGTGTCATTCTTACCTCTAATTTTTTGGTTAATTGCTTATTGGTAACAAGATTGAATTAGTAAATAAATACATATTCCATAGCAAGCTGGTATGTTCAAATCTGCCACTTTTCATTCAAAGAGTGAATAAAAGATCTTATTGCTGCACTTGAAAACTTTGTTTGGATCATACACTACTTAAACTAAAACATTTTATTTTTCACACATTTAAAAAAGAACTGAAAATACATTTTTTTTCTCACTAATATGTCTTCATGTGACAGCTGTATCATTTTATTATCTCTTGTAAAACAGACAAGAGCTACTTTTGGTGACTTGAATCTTTTGTGCTAATTCGCCCCAGAAATTTTCATGTTGTACGTACAGCTGTACATAGACATATTTTGGGAGTTTTAACATTTTTATTTTTGGCTTGGTTCTCTGCACAGACATCGATGAGGATTTGACATTTCAATTTTTTTTATGTTCTGGTTGAAATACTTCTTGTAACTAGTGCTTTGCAGATGCACAAGGGAGATTATATGCCTATTCCCGAGAAAATCCTGACATTGGGTTCAGCATTTTATTGTAGTTTGTCTGAATGATGGCAAATCTGTCTGACATATTAAACAGTCTTACAGTATTTCATAAAAACTGCTTGTGTTAACTTATTATTTTTTTCCTCCCAGTAAAATGGAAAGCAAAAAGCATAGATACATGGGTGAAAGTGAAATTTGTGAAAATCCTGAAAATATTTGGCCGGGTGTTATGTGGGCCGCCAAGGCCCCCAAACCGTTCCAGGGCGCAGTCCTGGTGTGAGTACAGGGGGCAAAGCCCTTGGAAAAATATGGTATTTGAGGATTTTAAAGTACTTCAGGACACTACTCTGCTGCTTCAGCTCCAGAACCATCGTTTTCATTAAGAATCCGCAAGCCAGCATGTCGTAATAAGAATGAATTACCTCCCTTTAACAATGTCGTAAATTTAACAAAACAAATTAATAACTACAACCCACGATTGAGATCGCAACTTTTGAGAAAAAATATTTATCCACGACTAAATCAGTCAATGAAATCAATATTTCCAATAGATTTATCATTTTTTCTATTTCACAAGACCAATTTTTAGACCTCATCTGCCAATAAAAATTTTCTCAACTGATTTGCATGAATCACAAAAACGACCCAAGAGCAACCCAAAAAACCTCAAATCAGAAAAATCCTGAAAACTTCACCCATGTAGATATAACATGTTGCTAAAAAAACACTTGTCTTTTAAATATTTAAAAAAATTTCTCTCACAAAGACATTAACATTTGGCATATTAAATTACCATTACCAAACTAGAGTAAGCCTTGAGCTTTATTATTAGTTGCTTTGATATCCTTAGTAAATGTACCTGTGCCATTGTTTGTTCACCAATATTCAGGTCATCGGTACGTATAGAAACTTTTTGTACTATTGATGTGGCATCCGAGTCTAATATTATTCTAAAAAAGAAAAAGAAAGTTATATTTAATGCTTTTTTGAACAACTGTTCATTTGACACTAATTTGTTTCAGCATTACATCAGTTTTTATTTTCATTTAGAAACCTTACAACCAAAATGTGCATTATAGTGTTACCAAAAATATATGTTTACATTTGTTCTCAGTACCTGATAAACCAAATCATACAAGTTATAATCAACACTGGGGATTAACAGTTTACATGGAACCTCCATGCTTAAATTTTGCAAGTATCTGAATAACTGTATATTATAATTTTTGTTAGTTTTCATAAATACATCTGCGGACACAGTTAAAAACATAATTTACAGAGCCATCAAATTCCAGAATAACTTTTAAAATTTATAATAAAATTCATTCCAGATGTTGAAATAGGCAATTACTAGTCCCTTAAACATAAACATAATTATGACTGAAGTTTGTCATATATAGATCTAGAGATTGTATACCTTCATCGCCTTGTACACCCTTCAGCTTGACCTCAGGGCATAGTTGGATAAATCTCAATATCTGCAGATTGTTGTTTGTTTAAATTGTGTTTAATGCCATTTTCAGCAACTTTTCAACTATATCATGACAACCAGTTTCTATTGGGGGAGGAAGCCAGAGTACCCAGAGAAAACCCCCAAACTTCGGTAGGAAAACTAGTCTGCCAATATAAATGTATACAACCGAAAATCTCAATGTGTTATTACATAGGACAATAATGACAGCCTTTGAACAGTCAATGTTGTTACAAGGAATGAATTAATACATTACCCTCCATCACAAATTTCATCGACAGCTAAGAACACAGCATCCATATTATCTAATAAAGCACGCTTTTCTACATTCTTCCTCAGGATCTGACTAACAGCATCATATAAGGCATTTAAAACACTGGCTAATATTAACTGGAAAAAAGAAATTAGTTGTTACAGCCTGATCAACACATACAATTATATCAAGACAGAAAGAGAAACTTGTAATAAGAGAAAGAATTATATGTTTCCCTTTGTTTTGAGGTCTCATGGGAGGATCGAAGAAGCCAGGAAAATTTGCAGTTGTTGCCAATATAGGCTGAAGTTGAGTGTGTCTTGCCCAAAGTCTGATTCTAACTCACAACTACAGTGTTGACATGCAGGTGATCAATAGTCAATGACTAACTACTCAGCCATCTAGACCCCCCCCCCCCCATTTAAAAGTAAGTAATCTCTAAAATTTCTCCCAACAACACACTGAATACAATAGATACTGTGATTAAGACTGTAATACACCAGTTTTCAACAGTAGTCCTAATTTTATTAGTGTTTGATAGAAACTTGCTTTTGCCAACTTTCAGCAGTGCAGTATTAAAATGATTATTGTTTTAGCAAAGAGATTTAAATCAAACATTAGATTTCTTGACAGTGCATGTAAAAAATTGAGGCCCAACTGCTGTACTAATCAAACTATGTCATACTTACCTCATTTTCTTGTGAGCTACCAACCACATAAAAGAACAGATCTACATTGCTTCTGTATACACATGTTAGTCCTTCAAACATAATGATTTCAGCTGAAAGATCAACAAATTTTTTCATGCAACAGAGTTAATTTGACACAAATTACTAAAAACAACAATTGGAATTATTGTGCATACACAGACAAAATCTACTTTCAATTCCCAATTTCAGTTATATTAAGATATTATCTCCCTTCTCTTAGGCTTATAATTATACGGAGTTGTCTTTCTTAATGAAGTTATCCATTAATTTAAGTATTGAAAAACAGTAAAAACCAGGGGCTCACAAGAGCTTCTCTCATTCACCTGATTTATATTGGCAATGAAGAATATGGTACCCTATGTTTACATAAGGCGTTACATTTTCAATTTCCTATTAGCATAAAACCATAAATTGTGTACACAAATATGTAATGAATACTGCTATTAGAATTTAACTTGATTGACGGTTTCAGATAAAGGGTTTTAAAAAATTTTCCCTATACATTGTTATTTAAAATGTTCACTTAATCCTGTTAAAATTAATCTTGGATTTCTGATAAAACGATATCACTGTAAAGGACCATCTATCTTCTGAGAAGGCATTCTACCATTTTTCCATACAATAGTACACAAAATTAAACATGATTGTGTTGGGATGCCAACACAGAAGTCGCCCAAATCCCCATGGATAGTCTTCCATTCAAATCAGTACATCAAAATACCTCTAGAAATCAAATTTCGTTAAAATCGGACAAAGTTGATGTTTTTGGGGGCGGGTGTGGTAAAACGGCGGCCATTTTAAAATGGCGGCTTTTGCATTAAATTTGTTTTCGCCATACTGCTCAGGATGGTTAACTCTACCAGTGTACCAATTTTCATTAAAATCCATCCACCCATCTCCGAGATCTGAGAGGGGGCCAAAAATCTTTAATGGCAACCATTTTGAAAATGGCGGCCATTTTGAAAATTTCAAAAGTGGATGGCACACCTCTGAGTGACCCTCCACCCACCTCAGCAGGTTTTATCTTGACAGTACATCAAAATACGTCTAGAAATCAAATTTCGTCGAAATCGGACAAAGTTGACATTTTTGGGGGGCGGGTGTGATAAAATGGCCGCGATTTTAAAATGGCGGCATTCGCGTCAAATTTTTTTTCGCCACACTGCTCAGGATGGTTAACTCTACCAGTGTACCAATTTTCATTAAAATCCATCCACCCATCTCCGAGATCTGAGAGGGGGCCAAAAATCTTTAACGGCGGCCATTTTGAAAATGGCGGCCATTTTGAAAATTTCAAAAGTGGATGGCACCCCTCTGAGTGACCCTCCACCCACCTCAGCAGGTTTTATCTTGATTGGTCAAAGCGTTTTCAAAAAATGTGTCGGACAAGTTCATGATTAAGAAAAATGTGTGGAAAAGAATAATAATTAAACATGATTGTGTTGGGATGCCAACACAGAAGTCGCCCAAATCCCCATGGATAGTATTCCATTCAAATAAGTACATCAAAATACCTCTAGAAATCAAATTTCGTTAAAATCGGACAAAGTTGATGTTTTGAGGGGCGGGTGTGGTAAAACGGCGGCCATTTTAAAATGGCGGCTTTTGAATCAAATTTGTTTTCGCCTTACTGCGCAGGATGGTTAACTCTACCAGTGTACCAATTTTCATTAAAATCCATCCACCCATCTCCGAGATCTGAGAGGGGGCCAAAAATCTTTAACGGCGGCCATTTCGAAAATGGCGGCCATTTTGAAAATTTCAAAAGTGGATGGCACACCTCTGAGTGACCCTCCACCCACCTCAGCAGGTTCAGTACATCAAAATACGTCTAGAAATCAAATTTCGTTGAAATCGGACAAAGTTGACGTTTTTGGGGGGCGGGTGTGGTAAAACGGCGGCCATTTTAAAATGGCGGCGTTCGCATCAAATTTTTTTTCGCGACACTGCTCAGGATGGTTAACTCTACCAGTGTACCAATTTTCATTAAAATCCATTCAGCCATCTCCGAGATCTGAGAGGGGGCCAAAAATCTTTAACGGCGGCCATTTTGAAAATGGCGGCCATTTTGAAAATTTCAAAAGTGGATGGCACCCCTCTGAGTGACCCTCCACCCACCTCAGCAGGTTTTATCTTGATTGGTCAAAGCGTTTTCAAAAAATGTGTCGGACAAGTTCATGATTAAGAAAAATGTGTGGAAAAGAATAATAATTAAACATGATTGTGTTGGGATGCCAACACAGAAGTCGCCCAAATCCCCATGGATAGTCTTCCATTCAAATCAGTACATCAAAATACCTCTAGAAATCAAATTTCGTTAAAATCGGACAAAGTTGATGTTTTTGGGGGCGGGTGTGGTAAAACGGCGGCCATTTTAAAATGGCGGCTTTTGCATTAAATTTGTTTTCGCCATACTGCTCAGGATGGTTAACTCTACCAGTGTACCAATTTTCATTAAAATCCATCCACCCATCTCCGAGATCTGAGAGGGGGCCAAAAATCTTTAATGGCAACCATTTTGAAAATGGCGGCCATTTTGAAAATTTCAAAAGTGGATGGCACACCTCTGAGTGACCCTCCACCCACCTCAGCAGGTTTTATCTTGACAGTACATCAAAATACGTCTAGAAATCAAATTTCGTTGAAATCGGACAAAGTTGACATTTTTGGGGGGCGGGTGTGATAAAATGGCCGCGATTTTAAAATGGCGGCATTCGCGTCAAATTTTTTTTCGCCACACTGCTCAGGATGGTTAACTCTACCAGTGTACCAATTTTCATTAAAATCCATCCACCCATCTCCGAGATCTGAGAGGGGGCCAAAAATCTTTAACGGCGGCCATTTTGAAAATGGCGGCCATTTTGAAAATTTCAAAAGTGGATGGCACCCCTCTGAGTGACCCTCCACCCACCTCAGCAGGTTTTATCTTGATTGGTCAAAGCGTTTTCAAAAAATGTGTCGGACAAGTTCATGATTAAGAAAAATGTGTGGAAAAGAATAATAATAATAATAATAATAATAAGAAACGGTGCAAACACAATAAGTCTCCCAAAAAAAATTTTTTTGGGCGACTTAATAATAATAATAATTAAACATGATTGTGTTGGGATGCCAACACAGAAGTCGCCCAAATCCCCATGGATAGTCTTCCATTCAAATCAGTACATCAAAATACCTCTAGAAATCAAATTTCGTTAAAATCGGACAAAGTTGATGTTTTTGGGGGCGGGTGTGGTAAAACGGCGGCCATTTTAAAATGGCGGCTTTTGCATTAAATTTGTTTTCGCCATACTGCTCAGGATGGTTAACTCTACCAGTGTACCAATTTTCATTAAAATCCATCCACCCATCTCCGAGATCTGAGAGGGGGCCAAAAATCTTTAATGGCAACCATTTTGAAAATGGCGGCCATTTTGAAAATTTCAAAAGTGGATGGCACACCTCTGAGTGACCCTCCACCCACCTCAGCAGGTTTTATCTTGACAGTACATCAAAATACGTCTAGAAATCAAATTTCGTTGAAATCGGACAAAGTTGACATTTTTGGGGGGCGGGTGTGATAAAATGGCCGCGATTTTAAAATGGCGGCATTCGCGTCAAATTTTTTTTCGCCACACTGCTCAGGATGGTTAACTCTACCAGTGTACCAATTTTCATTAAAATCCATCCACCCATCTCCGAGATCTGAGAGGGGGCCAAAAATCTTTAACGGCGGCCATTTTGAAAATGGCGGCCATTTTGAAAATTTCAAAAGTGGATGGCACCCCTCTGAGTGACCCTCCACCCACCTCAGCAGGTTTTATCTTGATTGGTCAAAGCGTTTTCAAAAAATGTGTCGGACAAGTTCATGATTAAGAAAAATGTGTGGAAAAGAATAATAATAATAATAATTAAAATTTACGTTTCCCGAAACGTTGAAGTCGCCTCCCGTTCCGCACTTTTGACCGAGTAGAGGGAACTAAAAGTCAAGAGCACAACTTCATAACATGAGCTTTCAGTTGGCCAAGTTTCATTTCGATCGGTTAAAAGATGAGCGAGAAAACGAGCAAACTTTAAAACGGCCGCCATTTTGAAACCGGAGGTCGGACAAAAATTTTTTTTGCAAAAATGCTCAGGATAGTTAGCTGTATCAGTATACCAATTTTCATTGAAATTGCTCTGGCCATAACTGAGATCTGACAACGGCCGCCATTTTGTAAAACTTTAAAACGGCCGCCATTTTGAAACCGGAAGTCGGACAAAACATTTTTAAATAGTGGCACACTTAGGGTATCATAAGCTACCTGTATACCAAATTTCGTCTAAATCGGATGACGTTTAAATTTTTACATTTTTAGGGGGGTGGTGTTCGGATGGCGGCCATTTTGAAATGTCGGCCGCGTCAAATTTTTTTTTCCAAAAATGCTCGGGATAGTTAGCTGTACCAGTATACCAATTTTCATTGAAATTGCTTTGGCAATTACTGAGATCTGACAACGGCCGTCATTTTTTTCAACGGCGGCCATTTTGAAAATGGCGGCCATTTTGAAAATTTCAAAAGTGGATTGCACAACTTCAGGTCACCCTTAACATGTTCCCAAAGTTTCATTTCGATCGGTTAAAAGATGAGCGAGAAAACGAGCGGACAACATTGCGAGGGGAAAACATAAGAAATATGAAAATAATAATAATAAGAAACGGAGTAAAAACAATAAGTCGCCCGACACTTCGTGGTCGGCGACTTAATAATAATTAAACATGATTGTGTTGGGATGCCAACACAGAAGTCGCCCAAATCCCCATGGATAGTATTCCATTCAAATCAGTACATCAAAATACCTCTAGAAATCAAATTTCGTTAAAATCGGACAAAGTTGATGTTTTTGGGGGCGGGTGTGGTAAAACGGCGGCCATTTTAAAATGGCGGCTTTTGCATCAAATTTGTTTTCGCCATACTGCTCAGGATGGTTAACTCTACCAGTGTACCAATTTTCATTAAAATCCATCCACCCATCTCCGAGATCTGAGAGGGGGCCAAAAATCTTTAACGGCGGCCATTTTGAAAATGGCGGCCATTTTGAAAATTTCAAAAGTGGATGGCACACCTCTGAGTGACCCTCCACCCACCTCAGCAGGTTCAGTACATCAAAATACGTCTAGAAATCAAATTTCGTTGAAATCGGACAAAGTTGACGTTTTTGGGGGGCGGGTGTGGTAAAACGGCGGCCATTTTAAAATGGCGGCGTTCGCATCAAATTTTTTTCGCCACACTGCTCAGGATGGTTAACTCTACCAGTGTACCAATTTTCATTAAAATCCATCCAGCCATCTCCGAGATCTGAGAGGGGGCCAAAAATCTTTAACGGCGGCCATTTTGAAAATGGCGGCCATTTTGAAAATTTCAAAAGTGGATGGCACCCCTCTGAGTGACCCTCCACCCACCTCAGCAGGTTTTATCTTGACAGTACATCAAAATACGTCTAGAAATCAAATTTCGTTGAAATCGGACAAAGTTGACATTTTTGGGGGGTGGGTGTGATAAAATGGCGGCGATTTTAAAATGGCGGCGTTCGCATCAAATTTTTTTTCGCCACACTGCTCAGGATGGTTAACTCTACCAGTGTACCAATTTTCATTAAAATCCATCCAGCCATCTCCGAGATCTGAGAGGGGGCCAAAAATCTTTAACGGCGGCCATTTTGAAAATGGCGGCCATTTTGAAAATTTCAAAAGTGGATGGCACACCTCTGAGTGACCCTCCACCCACCTCAGCAGGTTTTATCTTGATTGGTCAAAGCGTTTTCAAAAAATGTGTCGGACAAGTTCATGATTAAGAAAAATGTGTGGAAAAGAATAATAATAATAATAATTAAACATGATTGTGTTGGGATGCCAACACAGAAGTCGCCCAAATCCCCATGGATAGTCTTCCATTCAAATCAGTACATCAAAATACCTCTAGAAATCAAATTTCGTTAAAATCGGACAAAGTTGATGTTTTTGGGGGCGGGTGTGGTAAAACGGCGGCCATTTTAAAATGGCGGCTTTTGCATTAAATTTGTTTTCGCCATACTGCTCAGGATGGTTAACTCTACCAGTGTACCAATTTTCATTAAAATCCATCCACCCATCTCCGAGATCTGAGAGGGGGCCAAAAATCTTTAATGGCAACCATTTTGAAAATGGCGGCCATTTTGAAAATTTCAAAAGTGGATGGCACACCTCTGAGTGACCCTCCACCCACCTCAGCAGGTTTTATCTTGACAGTACATCAAAATACGTCTAGAAATCAAATTTCGTTGAAATCGGACAAAGTTGACATTTTTGGGGGGCGGGTGTGATAAAATGGCCGCGATTTTAAAATGGCGGCATTCGCGTCAAATTTTTTTTCGCCACACTGCTCAGGATGGTTAACTCTACCAGTGTACCAATTTTCATTAAAATCCATCCACCCATCTCCGAGATCTGAGAGGGGGCCAAAAATCTTTAACGGCGGCCATTTTGAAAATGGCGGCCATTTTGAAAATTTCAAAAGTGGATGGCACCCCTCTGAGTGACCCTCCACCCACCTCAGCAGGTTTTATCTTGATTGGTCAAAGCGTTTTCAAAAAATGTGTCGGACAAGTTCATGATTAAGAAAAATGTGTGGAAAAGAATAATAATAATAATAATTAAACATGATTGTGTTGGGATGCCAACACAGAAGTCGCCCAAATCCCCATGGATAGTCTTCCATTCAAATCAGTACATCAAAATACCTCTAGAAATCAAATTTCGTTAAAATCGGACAAAGTTGATGTTTTTGGGGGCGGGTGTGGTAAAACGGCGGCCATTTTAAAATGGCGGCTTTTGCATTAAATTTGTTTTCGCCATACTGCTCAGGATGGTTAACTCTACCAGTGTACCAATTTTCATTAAAATCCATCCACCCATCTCCGAGATCTGAGAGGGGGCCAAAAATCTTTAATGGCAACCATTTTGAAAATGGCGGCCATTTTGAAAATTTCAAAAGTGGATGGCACACCTCTGAGTGACCCTCCACCCACCTCAGCAGGTTTTATCTTGACAGTACATCAAAATACGTCTAGAAATCAAATTTCGTTGAAATCGGACAAAGTTGACATTTTTGGGGGGCGGGTGTGATAAAATGGCCGCGATTTTAAAATGGCGGCATTCGCGTCAAATTTTTTTTCGCCACACTGCTCAGGATGGTTAACTCTACCAGTGTACCAATTTTCATTAAAATCCATCCACCCATCTCCGAGATCTGAGAGGGGGCCAAAAATCTTTAACGGCGGCCATTTTGAAAATGGCGGCCATTTTGAAAATTTCAAAAGTGGATGGCACCCCTCTGAGTGACCCTCCACCCACCTCAGCAGGTTTTATCTTGATTGGTCAAAGCGTTTTCAAAAAATGTGTCGGACAAGTTCATGATTAAGAAAAATGTGTGGAAAAGAATAATAATAATAATAATAATAATAAGAAACGGTGCAAACACAATAAGTCTCCCAAAAAAAATTTTTTTGGGCGACTTAATAATAATAAGAAACGGTGCAAACACAATAAGTCTCCCAAAAAAAATTTTTTTGGGCGACTTAATAATAATAAGAAACGGTGCAAACACAATAAGTCTCCCAAAAAAAATTTTTTTGGGCGACTTAATAAGAAACGGTGCAAACACAATAAGTCTCCCAAAAAAAATTTTTTTGGGCGACTTAATAATAAGAAACGGTGCAAACACAATAAGTCTCCCAAAAAAAATTTTTTTGGGCGACTTAATTAAAGCATATATTGGCAGCTTATTTGAATTTCTAACTGTCATAAAAACAAGCTTTGTAGAAAACCATATGTTGAGTATTGGTGACAAGTTTCGTTTCATTTGGTTAACCAGTTTCAGAGAGGTCTAACATATTTCTACTGGGTTTCTATGTTAAATTGAATCAGATAATGACAGCAGCAGCCATCTTGGATTTCTTATACTTAGTAGGAACAAAAATGTAAAACTTTGCATGAATCGAAGGCCATTTAATTTAAATTCATATTCTATATGGGTCAATCAGCTATGCTTGTTCTCAAAATAATTAAAACTGATTCTTACATGTGCTCTCAATTTTGTTATTGTCATGCTGTATAGCGACAATAACAACAAAAAGGGGGATGTAGATGTGTCTATTTTTAGTTTTCAATTAGAACAAACAAAAACAAACTTAACTTTGTAAATGACCATGCAATGAACATAATGACCTTTTTGGTTTCAACTCGCCCAGTGGTTTAGAGAAAACTGAAATGTAAAAGCTAAAAGATGATGCCAAGGACTTGGAGAAACAATTTGATGACAAGAGCTCATTTGGCCCATTGTGACAATACAATGCAAAACTGCATTATGAGCTTTTTTCTTCCACTGTCAAACACTGACAGTATAAGCCACATACAACATTAGTTTTATTAGTTACTCACAGTTTGCTTTGTGTGTCTTGCTAAACAGATTTTTCTCAAAGGCTTTCTGTTCCTTTGATGTTGGGAACTGTTCATCATAATACTGAAATGTTATTAAAAATGTGTTTAAAAATATTGAAAATAAAATGTTTCTATTTTATATCTAACTTTAAAGAATTCATGCATTTGTACACCTTTATTAAAATTTTTCCAATTAGAACATTGTGTACAAATATGCCCAAGAACTCAACAACGTAATTACATTGCTTTACTAGTTGCTCGACATTATATATGTACTTGTTAACAAGAATTTTAATGGGCAATAAATTTTAGGAAAAAAGCCAGAGTAACCTGTAGGAACCTCTTTCCCAAAGTCAGGTTTGAACTCACCACCCCACAGTTGACAAGCAAGTAATCGATAGTAAATGGCAAACTATGAATACCACTCTGCCACCAACCCCCCTATTACATGTAACTTATTACCAAAGGCAATTTTGTACAACTAGTTGCAGAGTGAATTTTCAGTAACATAAACAACCAAATTCATTATGCACTGCAATTGAAAATGAAACTTGCATTGTCACTTGTAATAATTATCCTGACCTTATATCAATATATCTACATCATGTTCTGCACAGTTATAACAAAACACTTATTTAATGATAAGAACCAAAGGTTCTATAATGGTAAGAGTGTGCAGATCAGTTCATCATGTGTGTGATTTTGGCATTTTGCATCCAATTTCTACATTTATTTCCCATCAATCTCCGAAACTATGGATATTCCATTTATGTTCAAAAGGGTTCTACCATTTACTAAATAGAGTACAGATTTTGTTGGTTATCTCCCCTTTAGACAACATATAATAATACATTATACCTTTGTTACTAGACGATTCCCATCATTATCCAGTATAGCAACTGCTTTCACGGTGTATAAAGATGGCTCCTGTTAAAATACTTATATGTTTAACAAGCATGTTAAATGTAAACAAGTTACAGTACAAAATGCATCACCATTTCTATTAAAATAAGCAGAAAATAGAACTACCGGTATACAGATTAAAATTTGTGCAGATTGAAAGGATTTTAAGTGCTTTGATAAGGCTTCTATTATAACTGAAGACCTACATGTATCTGCATTATAGCCATTAACGGTGCTGGCTGGCAATCTAAAGATACAGGATTAATTCCCTGTGAAGACATTGATGTTATTTCATGATATGAATTAGATTTACATAACTGAACAGATTGCAAACTATTTGTATTTGTATTTGCTCTCAAAAGTAGGTCACAACTGACCATTAGTCTTTGAGTTGGGGAGAGTGCACTGGTGTTAATCGCACTGAGCTGGTGTTTGATCTAAAGACTGGAATTTCTTTTTCAAATTGAAGCAAAGTTTTAGATGTAACACTTTTCTCTGCCAAAGAGTTCCAATCTTTAATTATTCTAGGTACAGATAAGTTTTTAAGTACTTGCAACTGACAATTCATTCGATTAAAATTTTGAACCATATAGAATTTTTTAATGTCAATCCAAGTGCCATCTAATCAGGGCTCCCATTGGAGGGTGAAGAAGCTGCCTTATCATGGTCTGGTCCTACTTTGCCTTCGATCATCCCCAAAAGTGATGCGAAGTCGCCCCTTCCTTTTGTAGAATCACCTTTTAAATTTTATTCCCAGTTTGGTAACAAATCTTTGTATTTTTGATAACGCGTCATGTTTATTACATTTAAGCTGGTACCCATTCGACTTTTATTTGATACATAAAGCATAGCTTAAAAGTACACCCGGAAACCAGTTCAGAGCAAAAGAACTTATACTGCAAGTGAACGTACTTTGAAAAGGGTTTTTTCTTAAAAAATTAAAACTGCCTACCATGCATTGTTTAGTTTATTTTCCTTTTGAAGATCAAGACGGGTACTTTTTGAAATCAATTATTTCCTCGAGATATGCAGCATTTTTAAATATGGTGGTTTTCAAATTTTGAAATTGTGATTTTCCATACTAAAATTTGACCTTTATTAGAATGGAAGTGTTTTTTAGGAACAATGGATTGTTGTCTATTCAAAATCCTTTGAATGATGTCGTCTGCAGTTAAGGCGGTAAAAGCCACGCGGTTTGTCAGAAGACCATTGAATGTCATGAAAGCAGACGAACATTTGTCAACAATGCTAGGTCCATTTACAAAAATGGCTGACCAATTATGTAAAATTCCCATAGCAGAAGTCAAGGACGACTTGTAACAACTAAACAACGGAGGCATAGTATAAAACATGGACAGATTTTTTTCTACTGGATTTTCGTAATAAAAAGGGAAAATATGGAATAATAAAAAAATGCAAGAAAAAATTTTTTCCAAGGGGTTTTGCATTTAGTATTAGAACATTTTTGGAGCGTATATGAATTTGGTGCCAGGGGCTGCAAGTACGATGCTGCTAGTGTTGAAACGAGTATTTGGATGGATTCTTGATTGAGTGAATCTTGGCTATGACATATTGTATCTACAAAGACAATTAAAAATCGTTGTTTTAACTATCAAACCCCATATTCCTTTTATCATTCACATTCCAATTAACATCAAAGTCCTATAAAATATCTTGTTTAATTCTAAAACTCCAAAATATTTGAAATATCAAATCAATCATGTTACACACTTAAATCAGTATATGGTACGAAACAGTCAATGTCGAAACAGCATATGGTACGAACTAACAAAATCTTGGTACGAAATGGACATGGACGGTACAAAACGACTATACTCATAAACATCTTGTATATGTACACACAATTTTGTAAAACAAGTCAGATCGGCACTTGGTCAAAACGGCACCTGGTTAAATCGGCACTTAGTATAGTCAATTCGGCACTCAGTATGGTTAATTCGGCACCCGATATAGTCAATTTGGCACATATGTTTTTTTCTGAATTTATTATAATATGTTAAGTTAAAAACAAAAACGAGTGAAAGATAACAATGTTTATTTTATTTCATTAAAAATCTAGCACATATAAATGCAACAAGCACTATAACATCAATTTAACCGTCTAATCATCGATGTTATTATAACAGTAATATATACATTATCAAACTTAATTACAGTTGTAAATTTCAAAGAATCCCCCAATCAACATCAATAATTAGTAATTATTTTAAAAATTATTCTAAAATAAATATATTTAATATATGATTGCATGACGTTTAATGTGTATGATGCTCTGTTATAATCTTATTTGTTACTGCTTATTTCTGAAATAAAATAATAAAGCCTTATTTGTTATTTGTTATAATATTCAAATTGGTAGCAATAATCTTTTCAATTACATACTAGTACATCAATAAAAAGACCATATATAAACCCAGGATATAAACATGTCTTGTAAAATACGTTATTAATCTCCGGCATTAAACTTATTATTATCATCAGAAACGGCATTTACTTTGATTATTTTACCACACAAAAACGAATCATCTTTGAAATATTAAAAGATAACTTCATTTTAATTCCTGTACATACTGAATAAATCAATAATATACCAACATAAATAGTATGGCCGAAATGTCCGGGGCCGATGTCTACTGTGGACGAGATTTACTATGGACGAAAAAAGTATGGCCGACAAGTCCAAGTACCTTATAATTTTCAACATGTCATGTATTAAAATTCATTAAAATTTGCATTTTAAACAATTTCATTGTAATAAGTATACATAAATCATTTATCAGGTGCCGAAATCCAATGCCGATTTGACTATACCACAGGAATTTGACCCCATATCATTTGGGTCGAAATATGGCCAGACAACGAAAAAAAAGTATTGTCGCGAACGAAGTGAGCGAAGGAGTCTAACGCAAAAGTAAACGATTCCTACCCCCCTACCTTTGTTGTTGAGTTTGCTTTGAGAATTTGCACTGACAACATGATTGTAGGTGTTCTACTTACTCACGGACATTTATTCTTTAAGATTATGACATCGATTCATTTAATATATCCATATTTTTGCAACCGCGAAACTTTTTCTTGGACTGAAACACTTTCTTTACTTCAGGGAAGCTTCCATGGATGATTGTTCCGCAGTAAATGACAAAAAGTTAAACGCGAAGTCGGAACCAGAGAAAAATTATCCGGAAATTGCAAACCGAAGAGCACATGGCTGATGTCATTGGGTTACATCCCTTTATCAACAGATGTGCTAGAAATGTAAACAATTCGATTAAAACTCAATTTTACAAAAAATAATTAAAATTAGGATTTAAATATTATTTCATTTACATACAAAGCAAAGTTTTTTTTTACCGTTTTATCCCATTTAATTTTTGTCATTTACTACGGAACAATCATCCATGGAAGCTTCCCTGAAGTAAAGAAAGTGTTTCAGTCCAAGAAAAAGTTTCGCGGTTGCAAAAATATGGATATATTAAATGAATCGATGTCATAATCTTAAAGAATAAATGTCCGTGAGTAAGTAGAACACCTACAATCATGTTGTCAGTGCAAATTCTCAAAGCAAACTCAACAACAAAGGTAGGGGGGTAGGAATTGTTTACTTTTGCGTTAGACTCCTTCGCTCACTTCGTTCGCGACAATACTTTTTTTTCGTTGTCTGGCCATATTTCGACCCAAATGATATGGGGTCAAATTCCTGTGACTATACATAGGTGCCGAATTAACTACTTTCCGGTGCCGATTTGACTTTTTTTTAAGGTGCCGATCTGACTTAGTGCCGATTTGACTTGCACCCCAATTTTTCCTAATATTCGGTCAAATGTGATAGAGCTCTACATAATTTACCAATATGCCTCCGTCCATGACTGTATTATGCCAGAAAGTTGTTTGTAAGTATATTGACTGAATTTTGACCAGGGGAGATAAACGAGTTGACGTGGAGAGTTTCAATGTTACAATTTATTTTGCTAACCGAGACAGACAATTGAATTTTACAAACGCTTGGCTGAAGATGAATAATTTTATTAGCCCGGAGTGAATACAAAATATATATAAATCAAAATACAAATTTAAATAAAAAAATGAAATTTCTGAGTTATAAAAAGATTTAGTATATAATGAATATTTAAAAGATTAATTATTGTTTATTTATTTATATATATTTTTTAAAAATTTTCTGCAGATCTACGAACGCCGGTCAAAATGGCGTTACAAAGAAAGAAAGACGGTTCGGCAAACGTTAAGTTTTTCGAAGCCGTAGAAACAATAGCTCAGTTTGATTCAGTCAGAACATGGTTAAATAAGAACCATAAAAAGGTTGAACATTGTTTAATTTGTAATCATTTTCTAAGTAGCCATATATTCACGTTCACAATGGTCGCCTGTTTTCTTTGTGTGTTGCCAGTAGAAAATAATCGATCAAGACGCTGTTTCATGCCACTTCCACACTTAATCACCAAAATATCGACATTTGTTATATCACATAAGGAATTTTCTGAAGTTAATTTAACAAAATTTCTAAATGAAATTAATATGAATGAAGGCGCAGCCTAAATGCGTGCATCACAGTGTTCACGTCGTTACTTAAGAGCCCCCTAACAGCGGCACTCTACATTCCATTGATGACGTGACGTCTTACTCTAATGTGTTGGTGACGTTACAAAACTCAATTTCAAATACAACGTTTCAGTTTCACAACGTTTCTGGCATTTTTGTAGTTATTTAAAAAATAAACACTTTAATTGACCCATTTCCAGTTTTACATGATTTATCTCCCTTTTCACTTCCAGTTAAAAAAACTACGACTATCATCACTAAAAGACTATGATATTGAAATAAAGATTTTGCATTGTTTCTTGTATTGTTCGTCTATGCCAATTAAATTATCTAATTATCCTCATTAGTAGATGTTACTATAGCCATAGGCAACAGGTGAGTTTGAATATTGGAACATGTTTGTCACTGGTAAGCTTGTTTAATTAAGCTATAAAACAGCTGGGGTTCTACCTTTGATTAGCATCAGGTAAATGGGGTAATAAACATTATGGATAATTAATTAACAATCATGTTTACACAAGCATGGGGTTTTAATAACATCTTCAATTAGATTTTGACACCTGTAATTAACATAAAGCATTAAAATTTATCAAAGGTAATTGTCCATTTCATAGTTTTTCAATAGAACAAACTGCGGCTGTAGCCGCAGTTTTTAGTACCGGAAGTGGACACTAGGTGGCGATTTTTAAATTGGAAAGTCGTCAATTTTATTGATGACGATGTCAAAATTATTTTCGCTATTTTTATATTTAAAAAAAAGCAAAACGCGAGACCCGGTATTTTCGTAAATTCCCAATGCATTCTGAGTAGCCCAGGTTTTTTTTCAATGATCATATTTTGAGTCTCGTGCAATTTGTCAGAGTCTGTACATTAGGGAGCTTCACTTCGCACTCATATAATACTTAATAACAATTTATACTTAATCAGTTAATGCCAACCCCTTTTGGAAAATTTTTGTTGCTTGCATTTTTTTTTTTATTATTCTATATTTTACCTTTTTATTACGAAAATTCAGTTGAAAAAATGTAGATATGATAACCTGTCCATGTTTTATAATATGCCTAATTGTTTAGTTGTTTAAAAAAGGGGCTGGTCTGTCCAGAAATCACTCAACAAGGACGTTGTCAGTTTTCATACCTGTATTTTATTTGTTACATTTAAAAAAAAATATTACTACAAAAATAAGTTTGTTTTGTTATTTCTATACATTAATTAACAACATTAATTGCTTTATTACATGTCTATTTAACTCTGATGTAGGTAAAGCCACTTTTCATCGGACAACTGTGTTGATTCATTTATTGCCGATGTTGGTTTATTAACTCCAAATAACACGCATGTCACCAGATACTACTACACAATACATGTGTATTTACGACCATACAAGCCAACAAAGGATCGTAAATGCAGGAATTGCTCTGGGTTCTTAAAAGTTGGTGCCAAAAAATTGCCAACTGCAATTTTCTGTTGCCAATTTCCAAAATCTGGTGCCAATATATTCTGCATGTGTATTTTGTCATTTACGGTCATTGACACACACTTGATGTTTACTTTTCAAAAAAAGTTTCATTCTGTTAGTCATGACAGTATTAAGATTAGACATGAGCAGCACAAAACTACTTCTAAATACGTCCTACTTTAATGTGGAGGTTATGTTAAAATAATTAATTCCTCATGCTATATAGTAGGGAAGTTGAAAAACAAAAGAATAGAGGCTGGTATTTCAATGCTGTATCTTTATTTTTGTTTCAATTCTGCATACAAAAAGTTTAATTAAAACATAATTAACCACCAAATTTAATAAAATTAGACAAATTAAGCTTAGTTTTGAATGATTTCATTTATTTCATGTGGATACTGTAATTGGAGTAAATTCTTGATTTCCTGAAGTTCGCAAAAAAAATCTGCATATGGTGGTCACGGCGATATGTGACTTTCAGTAGAAATTTTGCACATACCTTCTTGTAATCCCATTTTAAATTTTAATTCTGTTATTTGAGCAGAAATTAGCAGAATTATTAAACTATCTGTAATGAAATTGTGGTTGATATGCATAAATCTGCATTAAAATGTACGCTGATAAATTTTGACCGATGTTAAAAATTATAGCATCTCAGCAGCGATGGATAGCATCTCAGTGCCGATATGCTAAAACGGCCTGGGTACAACACTGATCAAAGGACTTTTTTTTTAGAACACAATAATTTTTGTTTTTCAGTACATTCAAGCAGATCCACCTACCAATAAAAGTTTGTCAAGTCTTGTCATACAGCTCTTACAGTTTCAAGAAGAATCTTTTGGTAAACATGTAAAGAATCCTGCTTTGACAAAATTGCCTGTAAGTATAGCTATCAGGGATTAATTTTGGAAAACATGTATGCATTTAAAATTGAAAAATGAAACACAAAAATTTGTCTTATGCGTGTAGAAAGTGCATTTAAGCCATCATTCAAATAAGAATTTCATAAATGCAACTATCTCAGTGACTGAGATTCAAATAAATTTCATTTTATTTCCACAGATGCGATGTTTTCTGGACTTTAAGGCAGGAGGAGCTCTGTGTCACATAATAGCAGCTGTATACAAGTTTAAAAGTGATCAAGGATGGTAAGATACTACCGGTATATGAATTGTTAAGTCCCAACCAAAAGTTTAAAAAGTTTAACTAAAACCTAAAAACTAACATTTTCAGTTGCATTCTAGTTATCAAAAATAAACCCAGCTTCTCAAATTTCTGAACTTTTAAAAAGTCAAAGTTCAAATAAAAAAAATGGACAAAATAATGATATATAAAAATGATGCATATGAAAGTGAAATACCAGGTTTTTATTTTAGTATTTTCTATTATACATATCAACCTGTATTTTCCTTTTGTGTTGACAGCCTTAATCATACTTTTATTTATGTGGACAAACTTTAATGAGTTTTTAGGTTTGCTGGTAGATCTTAGTTCAAAAAGTATTTTTGAAACTCATAGAGTCTGTCAAATCTTTTTAAGGAGGAGATTCGATTTCCAGTCTCCATCTCGTATGGAGAGGAATGTAGAAATGTTTCTCCAAATAGAAAGATCTCTAGTAGCCAACAAATGTCTGTCAATGCCATGTGTTTACATCAGCCCTGAGGTAGATAAACAACTGACAGCAAAACTCAAGGAAATTGTCAAACAGCACCAGGGAACAATTGCAGAAGATGAGGATGCTGCTACACACATTGTGAACCCTTCACCAGCTGAGGAACCCTCTGAAGGTAGCTCCTTTCTGATGTTTTTACTTTGCTTCAATTTTTTTAACACAAGTTTTGATATTCTTACTGCGTTGTTATTGATATTAAAACAATGTCAGAAGTGATTGTTTTCAAGAGAATACAAACAAACTTAATACATGTACTATTAGGGTTCTCGTTAAGGCACGTATACGCATCCTGGACGCTTCAAAGTTGTGTAGGACGCGCCATTACTGGATTCTGTGTGTCCACGGGAGGCATCCTCGTCGAATCATATGAGTCCTGAAAATGTGCTTTGGAAAAATCGTAAATTTTACAATCAACGAATGATTTTTTTAAACTGGCAAACGTTTCCTGTATGCAGTTAAAAAATGGCTAATTTATCAAAAGACTAATTTATTATCGTGAAATACCCCTAGGCTGTCACTTTTGACACCTTGATTTTTGGCCACCTGTGGCTGTCTTAATTACGTAATGTATAAATTATAAAACAGGTGGACACACGTGGGTGGCCATCATCATCAACAGTTACGAGATCACACAAATTGAGTATATGTTTCATCTAGATCGTTATCGTAGAACGTGCAGTTGAAGCAACCTTGTTAAAAATAATAGACGAAAAAAAACAAGATTAAGTAAACGTTTCCATGCAATATTTCTAAGAAAAAATGTCTATTTGGACATGTGCAGTTAAAAATTGAACAGTACGCATGCGCTAGTGTGTATTTCCTATTGGATACACACAAATGAATTCTGTGTATAGTGATCATTTATTTTGTTGATTCTGTTCCGATCTTGTTTAGTGTTTCTTCTACTGGGTCGTAAGAAGTTATGAAATCAATGACAAGTTTTTGGTTACTGATAGTAGGCATTGTGTCATTTTATAATAAAGAAATTAATGACGCAACAATGCTTTGTGTGTTCCACTGTGCATATTTAGTTGTTTCTGTATGAAACACTGTTAACAAGTCAACCACAAATTAATTCCGTGGAGAAGAAAACGTATAAGAAATGAAGAAAAAATTTTTTAGGATCCTTGAATATTAGTAAAATTTTGGTATCAACTTTAATCACCATTTACCCAGCTTTGATTTTCACATTTAGTAAAAAGATGTGAGGAGGGCTTTGCAGAGTTCATTAAATATAAAAGATGGAGGGGGACCACCAAGCAGTAGGAAGATTTTTATTTACTAGATAGTAGTTAAATATTCACACATGAATGATTCTCAGTCAGAAAAGGTTGCTGTTAACAATATATTGTGCTTCATTTTTATTCATACATTATTTACTTTATATAAAGTCGGTTGTAGTACTAATATCAGTGGTGAAATATACACACTTTTTTATTACAACAAGAGAACTGGGATAAGAACGTGTATGTTAATAGAGAAACATGAAAAATTGATGTCATTTTAATACTTGTCTGCAAACACGCCCCATGGTTTCAAAATACAATAGCTAAACCCTATAATGAAAGTGTACTTGGCTAATAGTCTGGGCTCATCTATTCTATGGACTCATGAAGCTAGATTGGGACTCACCATTTCAAAAAGTGATGAGTCCCAGGACACTATAAAAAAAATCCTAGTGAGAACCCTGGTACTATTTTGTTTTTTTTCCATAGAAAATATATAATCACTTTCATTTAGTTGATACATCTTCAGTGTGTTTAAATTTAACAATGATAATATTTTACAGAGGAATATGTCCGCCTTGTTATGAAGAGAGATAAACATGCCATGATCCATTGGGTCAACTTCCCAGACAGGTGTGTATTCAACACTAATATTTTTTGCTGGATTTCACGGAGTGAAAATCCAGATATTAAAATAGTGAATGTTGGGCAGGCGGGCGGGCAAAGAATTTTCGTAACAGTTTTCTCAGCAACTACTAATCACATTCTCTTGAAATTTGGTATGCAGCATCAGCATGGCCTGCCATAACGTAGGATTTGATTTCAGGTGTGTCGCTCACCTACTTACTGTCTAATGAAATTTGGCCATTTCTATCTTTAATCGATTTTTATGTTTTTCAGGTAAATATACGTATTAGGCTTTGTACCTGGTTTGTGTTGTTTTCAATACTGACCAACAAAATTGAAAAAATTTATTAAGGTTTTTGAGAATAATAATTTTTTTACTGTTCTTATTACACAAATGTGTATTTTTTTTAATTCTGAATTAAGAAAAAAATTAATCTTCTATCTAACTGCCCACTTCTTAAATTGTGGGTTTAGAAACAACAAGCTAATGATTTTCTAAAGTTGTCCTTACCTCTGCAAAAAATAACACATGTAAATCTTCAAATATTTATAATAGTTAAGAAAAAAATAAAAATCCTGCAATATTTCTGCTGGTTATATCATGGATTGCAGTGTGTATTGGGGAAGGAAGAGGATGATGGTAAGTACCCACTGAAGGGTAGGAAAACTTCCAATCCTTGTCTTGTAGCATTGCATCTGGTTTGGTCAAAATTTCTGTCAGGTTCCATTATAATACAGTTGTTGAATCTGTGCTCTAGCAATGGCAGACATTGATGACCCAAATGTAGATGAATGTATTGCATAATTTATTATGGAATCATTTCTGAACGATTTATAATGAAAAATTTAAAATTCATGAAGTACATTATTTGTTTTGTTAAATAGAGCAATTTTTGTCTCGCCTGCGACGAAAGTCGCTGGAGGCGAGACATATGTATGGGAATCCGGCGGCAGCGGCGTAAACACTTGACATCTTGCTTCATATCTTTGTAAGCCCAAGCCCTAGGTCCATCAAATTTGGTCCAGAGGTAGCTTATGATGAGTACTTGCCAGTCAGTCACCTGTCACCTGACCTTGACCTCAATTTCACGGTCCAGCGACTACGTTAAAGTTTTTGGGTTACGACAGTTCCTCTGTAACTACGCATGGTAGGATGACAATATTTGGTGTATAGGTTGCTGATGACTAGTACATGACTGTCTGGTAGGTGTCACCTGACCTTGACCTCAATTTCACGGTCCAGCAACTACGTTAAAGTTTTTGGGTTACGACAGTTCCTCTGTAACTACGCATGGTAGGATGACAATATTTGGTGTATAGGTTGCTGATGACTAGTATATGACTGTCTGGTAGGTGTCACCTGACCTTGACTTCAATTTCACGGTCCAGCGACTACGTTAAAGTTTTTGGGTTACGGCTGTTCCCCTGTAACTATGCAGGGTATGGTGACAATATTTTGTTTACAGGCCGCTGCTGATATTTAATGCTATTTACGTAATGCTTATGACGAAATTTATTTTCGTTACTGATGCGGAATGCAGGCGAGACGTTTTTCTGTGTCCACACTTGTTCAATTTCTTTCCTGGAACGTAAATGTAGAAAGGAAAAAAAAAGACTGGTTGGTATATCTACCAATCACATTGAAAGAAATCAGAAATGATTTATTAATCCTTCCTGAATATGAAATTTTATTATTATAACATATCAAGAGAATTCTAAAAAACTACTTAAGCTATAAAATTAACAAAAAAATTATTTTATTACATTTTATGATAATAAATATAATATGTAACAATGTGTATATCCTTTTTGAGTGACATTTGCAGTTTTTCTAAATGCTGTAATGAAATATGTTTTTCGTAGCAGGTTTCTTTTTTCTTCAGAATATTACCTGTACTGCAAAAACTTCCATTGGAAATGGATATATTGTGAAATATGACACTTCTGGTTAGGTGTCAATCCTTTTTCACAGATGTTTTAGTTGTCATTATTGATTTTTCACACTGTTATTAACACAGTTGAGATCTCCAGGATTATTTATTGTATTTATATATAAACATTAATTTTAGTTGAGACAAAGCAATTTTTAAACACATTTGTTTCCATATAAATCTTTATTTCAGCTATGACACTTGGGCTCTTGATATAAACTTAGACATCGAGCCGGAACCATTGCAGCATCATGGAGGAAGTTGGGAGGTAAATTATATTTAGTATTCTTGGTAATAGTATGGTTTTGTTACTAGATAACTGAAAAACAAATTAAGCATTCCATTTCTTATAATTTTTTTTCTAATTTTTTGTCAATAAAGAATGAAAATAATTCTGGATTCTTCAGCAGTAATTCTTAATTATGTTGTGTGTAGATTAGCCCAGTGTGACTTCTACTGGTCATCCTTGCTTCTTTGGAAATTAATGTTGAATGGCTTCGTAATGTGGCAAAGTTTACCAGCTATTTGTCAATATTTAGTAGTTCTTGTAGCTCTCTGTGTTAATAAAACACTGAGGCGATCCATGAAAAATAGCTTAGCTGTTTTCAGACACATAAAAAAAAATCGGTAGTATCCCAAAATATTAGGGAAAAACAGTTGTTTCAGCCACTTTGTTAGTGGGTTTACTATTAAAATGTGATGTTTTGGAAGAATAAAATCATACCTAACTACATATACTCCTCAAATTGCTGATAGGATAGCAGCAAACCAACTAAGTCTGCCTTATCTTAACAATAAAGTTGAAAGAAGCAGATGTTTGATGAAAGTAAACAAATCAAACAAAATCACAATTTGGAGCATTTAAGAGAATTTCAAAAAAATAATTTGATGTAAACTGTAAACTATTATTTTTTGTTTAAAAAAGGTAACAGCAAAGTGGTTGTTAGATCTGGATGAATATAATGAGTGGATGAATGAAGAGGATTATCTAATGGAAGAAGAGGTATGTTATAAATAGATGTTGGTTGTATTCAAATCATACACTGCATGTATAATGCCTGTTGAGGCTTGTCAAATGTATGCTGCAGATATTAATAAATAATTATGTCCATAATAGTGTCATCAGTTAAAATATACTGTTTCATTAAATTAAAAGTTGTCACAAACAAATTTGGTGCTTAACAATGTATTTAAGCTGTTTTTATGCCCCAGTGACGACAAGTCGGGGGCATTACGGTTTACTCATGTCCGTCGGTCTGTCAGTCCGTACAAATAAAGCCCCATTCAGGAAGTAGCTGTCCGACAGGTCTGAAAGTCGCTTAGGACATACAACTTGTGATATTGATCCACCATGCTAAATTTCAAATTGTTCTCATGTACGGTTTCTGAGAAAGGTAGACAGAAATTCACATCCATTTGTTGCTTTTTTAGAACAATAAAATATGTTTAAAAATTAAATTCACACGGACGGACAGACAACTACTTCCTGTTTGGGACTTCATTTGTACGTACGTCTGTACGTCAGTTGGAATTATAGTCGAGCTTTCTCAGAAACAGTACATTTGAACATGAGAACTACTTCCTGTTTGGGACTTCATTTAACGGAGAATCTGTGTCCGATGAACACCAGGGCTCGCGTTGGAGGGCGACTCGCGCGAAGAAGTCGCTTTATCGTGGTCCTACTTCGCCCTCGATCATCTTCCAAAGCAAAGTGAAGTCGCCCTGTCATTTTGTAGAATCGCCTAATTGCGCCTTTAAAATTTTATTCCCATTTTGGTAAGAATCGTCGTATTTTTGATACCGTGTCATGTTTATTTGGTACCGTTTAATTTGTATTAAGTATATAAAGTGTAGGTTTAAAATAGGACCGAAAACCAGTTCGGTGCAAAAAACATTAAATTTTCCAGAGCAGATGAATTTAGTACCAGAGATTGCAAATGTACTACGCTGACAGGTATGAAATGAGTATTGCAATGACAGAAACGTAGTAAAAAAAGTATTTGAGCAGTTACTTTAAACAAATTTAAGTGAAATATTTAAAAATAATTTTAATAGTGAATTTTACCATTTTACATAATATAATTTGTCACAATGATGTAATTTTCTACTACACGTACTAGTTCGTAGTACTTCATTATAATTCAATCAATTTGTATACCAATGACAAAGAAACATTTATTTTAATGAACAGTTTTGTAACAGTTTATTCTTTTTTTATTGTTATGTTTAAATACATGTATTTATGAAAATGTGTGAAATAAGTATACTGAATAGTTAATCAAATCTTTGATACTTTATCCTCAATTAATTAAACTGCAAAAAAAAACATATAACAATAAGAATGCAAATGCCAACACCCATTTAAAAAAAAACAAAGAAAACAGGACGCTTTCGCGACATATAATGCAACTTTTCCCTGTTGTCCACCCACTTCTCCCTGTTCTATCCTCACTTCTCCCTGTCAACCACCCAAAAGAGAAGTGACTTCTCCCTATAATTTTGACCCAGCGTGAGCCCTGGAACACATTCTTAGATTTTTTATAATGATACTTATTAATAAAACAATCATTCCATTATACCAAGAACTATAATAAATCAGATCTACTTCTTGGCTAGGACACAGTATACATTGGCAGATCTCATTCCAGTGTTAAGGTAACAAATTGTTCATAATATGTTGTAGCTCATTTTGAAAGGCATTTAAAAACTTTCTTTTAATATTATAAGCATAAAATCTAAAATAAGTTGCAGTACTTTCTATGAATTATTTGTAAAGGAGAAAGAATCTGCTTCAGGGATTTCTGTGTGTACTGTCTGCAGTAATTTGTTTACAGGTTGCTTCAAAATGAGCATTGACTACTAATCTACATGTACACATAAAACAATGTTTGTCACTCTATTTTTTTTTGTGGTAAAAAATTAAAAAATTAAATAAATACACATTATCCCTGGCTTAAATTTGAAGAAGATATATTTGGAGAAGTAATTTAATATAAACTAAATAAACAGTAATAAATTTCTTGTATCTGTTTATATTTAATATTCTTAACATTTTAGTTTTGTTTCTTCCTCAGTTATCTAATAAAATGGTATAAATTCAGACATTTTTTAAGGAAGAAAATGAAAAACATTATTTGTGAAGCAAAGAGGTTTAGACTTTCAGCTTTCGATCGCATGTTGTTCATTATGTTTTACTAATGCTTGATGTTTGTGGTTCAGATTTCATCACATCTTTTCACCCTTTTTTCACTTTTGTTTTATTCTTTTACAGGCCAGTTCTCTTATTGTGTAAACTGTTTACATGTGTAGACAAAAATAGTACAATTATATTTTTATATAACTGCAAGCTATATATATTCTATTTTAAAGATCACTCTAGCGAGTCCAGAAAAGCAGTCTAATAACTTGCACGATGTCTGGTCTGCTAGTGCTGGTTTAAGGCACAGGGAAATTATAAATAAGTTTTCTAAGGTTTTACTGTTATTGGAAAGTTTTAGAAGTTTCGCTTGTTAGTCATTGGCTTTTGATCACTGAGGCACATAGGTCATGATTGTCATTTATCAGCTTTTGACCACTGAGGCTGATTGGATCTTGTTATTGGTAATCTGCTGGCGATCACTCTTGTAAGTAGTCATATGCTTTTGATTATTTAGGCAAATTGGTTTTTGTTGTTTGTAATCAGCTTTTGCTTACTGAGGCATATCAGTCATGGTTGTTGGTCATCAGCTTTTGATTACTGTGGAAATTGGTCAATTTCTTAAGTTATTAGCTTTGATCACGGAAGTGCTGGATTTCTGGCTTTGGCAATGATTGTCAGCTTTCCTGAGTTAGATTGTGAAAACCCTAATAAAAACTAGATGTCATGATACAGCTGAGCTATTGCTAAAAGCTTAATTAAACATACTTGAAAACCTTGAAACAATTGTTGTGTGCATTACAAGATGGTTAATTAAATGTACCTGTTATTATATATATATTTACAGTACGAGTCCAAGAAAGGAAAGAAACCAAGATGTGTCAGGATGACCCTAGAAGAGGTATGTCAAGAAATTTGTTAAAACCTACCAACAATAGTTTAGGACATATAGATTACCTTCCTGCTCATTAGTCTATTTATTAGAAAGTCTGGAAGTTTTTTTTTTCACATCATAAAAATGTATTGATACAACTTTTAAACTTCAATGATATTGTTTTGTTTGTTAAGTTTTTTTTCTGGTGATAGGATTTTTTGTTTCTTCTTTAGAAATAAAGTTTAAAATTTTTTTTAAATTGTAGAAATTAAAATATCTTGTTAACAGCTTGAAGAAGGAATTATTTAAAAAGCTGTGACCTAATCAGCTATAATCGCAAAACTGTTGTATTCCAATAATTACAATATGTATGCATTTTAAATGAAATCCATCATTTTCATGGGGTTGAATTCATTCTTGTGGTAATAGAACATGATCTTTCAGTTCTGAATGAAACATCAGAACCTGTGCCTCATAGCTATGTCAATTACATTACACTGTTGTGTAGTAATATACTAATACAAAAAACGGACATTTACTTGAATTTTTTCATGAATTTCCCAATTTATTGATGAATAACATAATTATAAGAATTGAATGCATTCTTTTAAAGTTTCATTGACCTATGAAAGTGTTGAATGTGCGCAGATTTTCATCAAGAAGCGCGACTATGCATTAGTGAAAATTTGGGTCTGTCAACTTTTGCATATGTCAATGAAATTTTAAAAGAATGCATTTATTTCTTAATTTATTACAAAGGTGCTGTAATGTATTATAGAAATTGTACAGTTTATTTGTAAAATTTCTGTTGTATAGTTAAGTTTAATTTTCAAATCTCTGTAGTTTAATTTTCGTATCTCTATTAAAACATATATGTTTTAGCTGATGAACAGTAATGACTTGGATAAGAAAGACAAGAAGGATAAGAAGCCTAAGCGTAAGAGGTCACCTTCACCTCCACCTGTCACAGAGAAGTCAAAGAAGAGAAAAAGGTACGAAATAAAATATTACATAGCCTAAATGTAAGAGGTAACCTCCACCTGTCACAGAGAAATCGAAGAGAAAAAGGTACAAAATAAAATAATACTTTAATATTTATACAAAATATTACATGGATTAAATATTTTGATTTTTTAATTGTAATGTTTTTGTATAAATTTAATGTAGGGTAACATCACATTTATCAGTATATCCATTTTGTTTTAGTAGAAAATGTTGAATTCAAAACAGAATGGTTAATTACATTTGTTTTACTGAAACTTGAATATTTTGTACCTTTATAGACAGATCAAAACCTGTAAAAAAAAATTATGTGGATGCGACGTAGTGTAAGACATCTGTTAGATTTTAAAATTAAACATTTATTCCTTTTCTTGAAAATAAATTGACTGTTTTCTTTTTTTTATGGCAGTTTTCATCTTATCCTTGAGGCATTTACAGATTAATGTGTAATGATAAGCTATCAGATATTTCAGCTGCAGTGTAGGTAGAGTGTAAAATGACACAGTTATATTATGATGTATAGAAGTGCTGTGGTGTATAAACATACATTGTCTGGGTTTGTAAGAAATTATTTATGTTGAGATATGTACCTATTCGAAAGTGTCACCAACTCTGTCAAGAAACTTGTTTTGAACACACAAAACATCAAAATTTAAAAAATTTGTTTGTACATTAGTGGTCGCAACCCACCAGCTCCAGGGTCTGCAAATAAGAAACGTCCAAACAGAGAGGATGATGAAGATGATCTTACTAAGGACATGGAAGACCCATCACCTGAAACTAACATTACTGAAGTTCAGCTTTCCAAGCAATGTAAGTCAATGTTTGTAAAAAAAAAAAGAGTAGTTTGTTAATGATAAACAGTGAAAGAAAAGCATGAATTATTACATTATTTAATTTGATTTCAGATTGCCTGTTTTGAAAAATTGTACTAAATGTTTAAGGTTGACGATTGCCAAGTAGAATTGCAAACCAGTCCCTTATTAGCACAATTTGTTTCTTCCGTATTAATAACCCAACAAACGAAAAGTAACCTCTTAAAAAATTGCAAAAATATGGTTAAATGTGTTAATTTTCAGGTGAAAAGACAAGACTTAAGTTATTTTTTTTAATAATAATCTTAAATACGTGTATTTCTAAAACATCAGTTCTAATGAATTATGGTACAGAAAAAAAGTTAGTTTGAACTTAGTATTGTATTGTAAGTTGTTACATTGAATGCTCAATCATTCCTTATGTTGATGTTGGTCATGAGAGGAATGTATGTTCTACAGAACTGCCAAAATAGGGGAGACAACTCGGTAAACTTAACAGATTTTGTTTTAAATTCAAGAACAATTTTCAGTGAAGACTAAAAACTTATCTGGTTTTATATGTGTTTGGTAGCAATTCAAAAACCACAATCATATATGTAGTGTTTTTCCTTCAATTATGTACCATGTGTCAAATTTGACAGGCTGTTATCTTTGTATATTTAATGCCATCCAATAGGTTTTTCTCCATACATTTCAGTGAAGTCAAACTTTACTATGGTATTTTAAATTAACATTGAATGTTTTTTTTGTATTTTAAAATGTATTAATATCAACATTGATTGTAAATGCCAAGAGGGACATCCATAATACTTATCTTCTGCTATAGAGTAAGGATTTGTTGTTTACTGTTGTTTACAGAAACTTATGTACTGTTTATGTTTACAGAAATTTGTTAACTGTATATGTATTGTTTTAAGAAAAATAATGAGTTTCTCTTCACTTGAGACCAGAAGATCTATATTTTATAAAAGAGTTATTTATTATTCACCATTTTGCTGTTTTGCTTTGGTCATTTTGACTTGTCATGAGATCTTAAAACAATGTGATTTGCCCCCCCTCAGAACTTGTGTTTTACAATAATTATTTAAGTATATTGTATACAAACAGATAGGGGCCATTAATTAACATCCCATGATTACAGATTTTTACAGAGACTTGTGGCAAGTTAATGACCCTTTCTTCACTTTAAAAGAATGTTGTTTCTTGGTATACACATTTCAACCATATTGCACGTAAAAGAATATAAAGAACAAATGTTTTGTACATGAAATACTAAATATGTAAACACATGTGAATTAACAGATATCAGATTATTGAAGGATTCGACATATTTTTTTAAATGGCATGTTAAAAGGTTTATTGGGATAAAATTAGGCAATCTTGGTTGCAGGGTCTGATAAATATCTTAGTTTCCTGCAAGGGCGTAGTCAAAATTCACAAAAGTCTAAACAGCCCAATGGTAAGTGTGTAATTATGCAATAAACAGTTCTTCTAATCAAGAGGTCCCCTGTCCATTGCTTATTGCATTAATTAAAGTATACGACAAGTCTGTTTCAAGTTATCTACAAGATCAAAATATCAAGTGATAAGTTTTTAAAGAATCATCTTACATGTATTTAAAATACACTTATATATTTGTGTCTTTTGTGTGTGCTTTAATGGGCTGGGATGTCAGGTTATCAGGCACATCTCCTTTGTTAAGCACTAAATAATAGTTCATATAATAGTTCAGTCCTAACATCTATTTGGCCATTTGTCAGATTTCCCATCCTGTGAACTTGAAACAGGCAGTGATGATTAGCTTTTTGCCAATATATCCATGTCTGCTTTTGCATTGGGACACAGCAAAGCATAAGTGTTTTTTACTATGGTTATATTATAGAATGTTTAAAGATTTAAAAAAATGTTAAAACTGAATCAAAAAGATGACAATTTACAGATAGAAAGGTTATTTCATTGTTTCAAAGATTCTAGAAGTGTGCGATGTTATACAATGTCTAAAACAAAATGTAACATAACCAATACATCTAATATGATAATAAATATAATGTTGCATGATACACATACATTTTTTTCTTTCAAGAACTCCTGTAAAAAAAAATGTCTCTTGATTTTAAAATTTTAAAATTCTTGTACCAAGGCATTGACTGACAACACTGCCAGGGAACCTGTTTTTTGTGACAACTGTTAGAGTAGTTATGCATGATAATAATCATTGCACTTGTATTGTTATATAATACACTCTTAAACATCTTACTATTTAGGGCTGTTCATTTTCAGGAATTTCAGCTAAGGCTGGATGGTTTAAAATTTCTTGTCCCGGTCCTAAAATTTAGAAAATCATAAATCATAAATGACTAGTTTGGGTGCTTAACCTAATTTTTGTTTTGGCTACTGTGTATGTTTTAAGGTAACAGATCTTTGCATTTCTTTTAAGAGGGTAGAGATCAAATTAAAAATATTTATTTTTCGTTCCATCTGTATTACTTTCATATTAGATCACATGGTGCAGGGTCGTTTTGTACACTTTAATGATTCATATTGATGTTTCACCTTAGAGCTATTTCAGGCTAATATGTATTTGGTAAATTAAAAATTCCTTGCTGTTGAGCTTTTTTATTCAAATTGTAAAAGAGCCTGCAATTCTGAGATAAAATATAACAGTACTGTGTTTAGACAAATTGACATGGTCAGATTATATAATACACTTATTATGCATAGACAGTAATAATAACCAAGCTGCATGCATTCTGCTCAAAGGATTTTCTAGAAAATACATTTTTTAATGGTAGGGTCATAATTTAATCATCCACCATCCATAAAATTCAACCTCACACAGCATATTTTACTGTACAAACATATCTCTTACTGGTTACATAAAAGTAAAAAACCTACAAATCTTATAAATTATGAGTAAACTTTCCTCCATTTTTATTATCCTGAAATGGCTTTATTCTGTTATACACTGCATGTTAATATTAATCTTAGTTCATTTTTAGACATGTCCAATAGTATTTATTTAAATTATTATTCATTTGTCCACTGTTAATGTTTTAGCCAGCAGAAACCAGAAGGACAGTGAGAATCAACCCATTAAAGGAGGAACCATGATTGATTTAGACGAGGAGGCTGTAGACAAGGTAAAGTTGATTATATTTGGGCTCTTCTATTATACAGTCTTTGGGTTGTCAGTTCGAGCCCAACTTCTTATAAGAGGTGTTCAACTCAAACCTCAATTGACAAGGATTATCAGCTTATTGGGGAAGGTATGCAGTCGATTTAAAAAAAAAGTCGTAAGTGTAAAATCTATCATAAGTGTTGGAATATCAAAGGAAAATGACATCACTACTAACAATGTATTTCACACTTACGACTTTTTGTGAAAAACATTGCTGGGGTTTTCCCCAGGTATACTGCCCCTCCCACTGGCAAGTATTTTCAAGGGTTGTTTTTATTTTGTTAAATATAAAACATTGGCCGATGCTTGTTTGAAATATTGGATTAGGGATTTTATACAGAGAAATATTGCCCTAAAAATCCTATTAACAGTTCTTCTATACACTGTTCTTAAAGGTACAGTGTTCAATCTAGAATTTGGCCTAAGGGGGTCATGATGGCCCTAATAACTTACCATAGGAGGCCAGAATTTATAGCTAGGGGTCAATAAAACCAATATAGGGACATGACAACCGGACAAAAAGTGAAGGCTTATGATTCAGTGTGCTAAAACAAAATCCCTTCACTACCAGTTGCTGTAATTTTAGAACGTCCACATTAACGAATGATAATGTGCCTCGTTAAAGTGGACAAAAATTACAGCAACAGGAAGTGAAGGAATTTCTTTTATTAGTTTTTATGCAGATGGAACATGTCATGTGTTGTTTATCTTTATCAAAATTAAGCCAATCTTTATATTTAATATCAGATAACCATCAATCCTGAAATTTTCGTGTGACACTGATAGGATTCGATGTTGACTTTTTGCACGTTTATCTCCAATTGGAATTAAATATGAAGAAATACGCTTCATCTTGAAGCATGAACAACACGTTATAAAAAAAATCGATAATATATTGTCTACGTGATTTAGACGCTTGCTAAATTGTAATTGTACATGATAAAAAGCGTACTTAGGACTGAGAATACAGTTAAATTTCCGGTATATTTTAAAGGGACTTTCTCAAAGCTGTTGACTATGGGGGAATTTCTCAAAGCTATGAAAAATTAAGTTGCGCCAGTAATGACACAGGAGGATTTTTCAGCGCGTCAATTCAACAAAAAATGCGGGAATGGCGCAATGGCGCGCTCTAGATTGAACACTGAAGGTACCATAAGTCTTTTTTTAAAATAATCACAAGTTCCTCTGAACAATAAAATTTAGACATTAAGATTTTTTTTGGTCTTGTGCCAACAGAAATTAAAACTTGCATTTGAAAAATCAATAAAATATAGATAAATATGTTTTGTAGTATACTGAGGAGGGCAGGGTAGAGGAGGAGGTAGAGGAAACAAAGATTGAGGAGGATGACGACAATGTTACAGAACAGACTCACCATATCGTTATACCTAGTTACGCTTCCTGGTTTGATTACAATGCTATACATGCTATAGAGAAAAGAGCATTGCCAGAATTCTTTAATGGAAAAAATAAATCGAAAACACCAGAAATGTATGTATAGGTTACAGCTGTTGAAAGAAACATATGAGGCACCAATGGAAGTCATTGTGAATTTCTTTTTACAAATATTTGAATTTGGAGAAATATGAGAAATCTCTTTATTTTAACAGGGCTTTTTCTCTGTACACATTAAGATGGAAGGACTCTCAGCTAAATAACAGTTCAGTGATATTCTAAAAATAGGTCCTGCTATTCTGTCATGAGAAATCTCTTTATTTTAACAGGGCTTTTTCTCTGTACACATTAAGATGGAAGGACTCTCAGCTAAATAACAGTTCAGTGATATTCTAAAAATAGGTCCTGCTATTCTGTCATAGTTCATTGCTGCTATTGGCAAGCTAGTTAATGCTGTTTAGTTCATTGTTAACAATTTTGTTATGATAACAATTTAGTTAATTCTTTTGACAAAATGTTGATCAATGCTATTAACAATTTGCTCAGTGCTTTATTTCAATGATAGTTAGTCCCCATGATGTCCATTACTGGCCATGGTAGGTAGCTTAAAATTCAATGAAACTGACCAGAGGTCATATTTGTAGTAAACCAAAACAGCTGTTTTTATATAGAATAAAAATATATTGTTGAATACAAGCAACTAACCTGTTGCATAGATATTTCTTTAGGCAAACCCATGAAGCTATTGACATAAATTTATTAATTTGCAGTACTAGTGGAAATGGATCTGTAATATGTCTTAACATTATGGTGTATATGTATTTTACTTCGACAACATTTTTTTTAATAATATTTCAGATTCATGGCTTACAGAAACTTTATGATAGATACATATAGACTAAATCCGACTGAATACCTTACCAGCACAGCATGTCGGAGGAATTTAGCCGGAGATGTGTGTGCAATCACTAGAGTCCATGCTTTCTTAGAACAGTGGGGACTTCTCAATTATCAAGTTGATGCTGAAAATAGGCCTTCATCTATGGGACCTCCTCCTACATCACATTTCCACATTATGGCCGACACACCATCAGGCTTACAGCCCGTCAATCCACCAAAAATTAACCAGGTAAGTACATTTAGTATTATCCATAACATGTGATAATGTCCTATACACGGCATTGTACAGCCATGTGACATGTATATGTGTGTATTTACTTAGTATTATTCCATTAGAAAGCACATTGGAGAGTAGAACAGATTTTCAAATATTGATTGACAACCACAAGACTTTTCTACTATGGTTTTGATTTTGCTTTGATACCCCTGCTTATCATATGGGATAAGGGGTACACCATTTTTTATCTGTGTTATATTTTTTTTTTTATTTTGTGAATTCACTGGCATTTTTTTTTTCTCTTTTATTTTGGTTTTGAAAGAGAACAAAGAAAATAAATTACTAATGTTATATTGTTACAATTTTTAGAATGCTCGAATATGTTTGTCATTTTGATTTTTTACTGGAACATATTTTTTCTTCAGCCCTCAGCAGCTAAACAGATTTTGAATTTTGATGATAGAGATAGTGGTAGAGATTATGATGATAAGAAAGAGTTGTCTAACTTCAGTCTGCGAATGGACCAATACAGTAAAAAGGCTTTAAAGGTACCTTGACATTTGAGTCGTGTTCTTTAATGGTTTGCACTACTTCAGCATTGTTTTACTAGATTGAAAGAATTTCAGTTAAATTGTAATTTTGAATTTGACATATTAACAAAATGTATACCTATTTTCAAATTAAAAATGATCAACAAATGAGAATACAATCTGAATTCGTTAACATTTTCATTCTAGGATAAAGGAGCTGCGACTCGTTCTCGTGAGTGGACAGATCAGGAAACACTCTTATTACTAGAGGCATTAGAGATGTATAAAGATGATTGGAACAAAGTTAGTGAACATGTCGGCAGTCGTACACAAGATGAATGTATATTACATTTCCTAAGACTACCCATAGAAGATCCATTCATGGAGGAAGATTTCGGTCATTTAGGTAGTTACATGTTGCCATTTTCTGCATTTTATAAGCAAACACGATTGACAGATATTTGCTGATTCCATTGGATATACGATGTGATTACTTTACATATTTGTATACATTGGAAATGTACTATGGCAGATGAAGCATTAGTAGATAATATTCATACTACTGCACTATTATTAGATTAAGTAATGGCTGCAACCATATATTGCATTATAAAATTAATACTCTGCTTTTATTGTTACAAACAGAAAAATTTGCAATTTAATGCTTTTGCTGATAGGCATGAGGGAGGGCACATAGATTTTATTGGGTATGCACATACAAAATCGGTTTCTGTATGATAAGCATTTACCAAATCATTTAAAATTTCTTAGAGATTTTGGGTACACAAATCAAGTTTCACTTTGACTGATTTTTCTTTGTCGTTAGTCATGGCCCCTTGTAACAATTAAAATCATAAAATTTATGGTGAACATAGCAATCAGATTTATTAAAGACTACTAAACATAGAACAAATTAAACATGATTGTGTTGGGATGCCAACACAGAAGTCGCCCAAATCCCCATGGATAGTATTCCATTCAAATCAGTACATCAAAATACCTCTAGAAATCAAATTTCGTTAAAATCGGACAAAGTTGATGTTTTTGGGGGCAGGTGTGGTAAAACGGCGGCCATTTTAAAATGGCGGCTTTTGCATCAAATTTGTTTTCGCCACACTGCTCAGGATGGTTAACTCTACCAGTGTACCAATTTTCATTAAAATCCATCCACCCATCTCCGAGATCTGAGAGGGGGCCAAAAATCTTTAACGGCGGCCATTTTGAAAATGGCGGCCATTTTGAAAATTTCAAAAGTGGATGGCACACCTCTGAGTGACCCTCCACCCACCTCAGCAGGTTCAGTACATCAAAATACGTCTAGAAATCAAATTTCGTTGAAATCGGACAAAGTTGACGTTTTTGGGGGGCGGGTGTGGTAAAACGGCGGCCATTTTAAAATGGCGGCGTTCGCATCAAATTTTTTTTCGCCACACTGCTCAGGATGGTTAACTCTACCAGTGTACCAATTTTCATTAAAATCCATTCAGCCATCTCCGAGATCTGAGAGGGGGCCAAAAATCTTTAACGGCGGCCATTTTGAAAATGGCGGCCATTTTGAAAATTTCAAAAGTGGATGGCACCCCTCTGAGTGACCCTCCACCCACCTCAGCAGGTTTTATCTTGACAGTACATCAAAATACGTCTAGAAATCAAATTTCGTTGAAATCGGACAAAGTTGACATTTTTGGGGGGTGGGTGTGATAAAATGGCGGCGATTTTAAAATGGCGGCGTTCGCATCAAATTTTTTTTCGCCACACTGCTCAGGATGGTTAACTCTACCAGTGTACCAATTTTCATTAAAATCCATCCAGCCATCTCCGAGATCTGAGAGGGTGCCAAAAATCTTTAACGGCGGCCATTTTGAAAATGGCGGCCATTTTGAAAATTTCAAAAGTGGATGGCACACCTCTGAGTGACCCTCCACCCACCTCAGCAGGTTTTATCTTGATTGGTCAAAGCGTTTTCAAAAAATGTGTCGGACAAGTTCATGATTAAGAAAAATGTGTGGAAAAGAATAATAATAATAATAATAATTAAACATGATTGTGTTGGGATGCCAACACAGAAGTCGCCCAAATCCCCATGGATAGTATTCCATTCAAATCAGTACATCAAAATACCTCTAGAAATCAAATTTCGTTGAAATCGGACAGAGTTGATGTTTTTGGGGGCGGGTGTGGTAAAACGGCGGCCATTTTAAAATGGCGGCTTTCGCATCAAATTTGTTTTCGCCATACTGCTCAGGATGGTTAACTCTACCAGTGTACCAATTTTCATTAAAATCCATCCACCCGTCTCCGAGATCTGAGAGGGGGCCAAAAATCTTTAACGACGGCCATTTTGAAAATGGCGGTCATTTTGAAAATTTCAAAAGTGGATGGCACACCTCTGAGTGACCCTCCACCCACCTCAGCAGGTTCAGTACATCAAAATACGTCTAGAAATCAAATTTCGTTGAAATCGGACAAAGTTGACGTTTTTGGGGGGCGGGTGTGGGAAAACGGCGGCCATTTTAAAATGGCGGTGTTAGCATCAAATTTGTTTTCGCCACAATGCTCAGGATGGTTAACTCTACCAGTGTACCAATTTTCATTAAAATCCATCCACCCATCTCCGAGATCTGAGAGGGGGCCAAAAATCTTTAATGGCGGCCATTTTGAAAATGGCGGCCATTTTGAAAATTTCAAAAGTGGATGGCACACCTCTGAGTGACCCTCCACCCACCTCAGCAGGTTTTATCTTGACAGTACATCAAAATACGTCTAGAAATCAAATTTCGTTGAAATCGGACAAAGTTGACATTTTTGGGGGGTGGGTGTGATAAAATGGCGGCGATTTTAAAATGGCGGCGTTCGCATCAAATTTTTTTTCGCCACACTGCTCAGGATGGTTAACTCTACCAGTGTACCAATTTTCATTAAAATCCATCCAGCCATCTCCGAGATCTGAGAGGGTGCCAAAAATCTTTAACGGCGGCCATTTTGAAAATGGCGGCCATTTTGAAAATTTCAAAAGTGGATGGCACACCTCTGAGTGACCCTCCACCCACCTCAGCAGGTTTTATCTTGATTGGTCAAAGCGTTTTCAAAAAATGTGTCGGACAAGTTCATGATTAAGAAAAATGTGTGGAAAAGAATAATAATAATAATAATTAAACATGATTGTGTTGGGATGCCAACACAGAAGTCGCCCAAATCCCCATGGATAGTATTCCATTCAAATCAGTACATCAAAATACCTCTAGAAATCAAATTTCGTTGAAATCGGACAAAGTTGATGTTTTTGGGGGCGGGTGTGGTAAAACGGCGGCCATTTTAAAATGGCGGCTTTCGCATCAAATTTGTTTTCGCCATACTGCTCAGGATGGTTAACTCTACCAGTGTACCAATTTTCATTAAAATCCATCCACCCATCTCCGAGATCTGAGAGGGGGCCAAAAATCTTTAACGGCGGCCATTTTGAAAATGGCGGCTATTTTGAAAATTTCAAAAGTGGATGGCACACCTCTGAGTGACCCTCCACCCACCTCAGCAGGTTCAGTACATCAAAATACGTCTAGAAATCAAATTTCGTTGAAATCGGACAAAGTTGACGTTTTTGGGGGGCGGGTGTGGTAAAACGGCGGCCATTTTAAAATGGCGGTGTTAGCATCAAATTTGTTTTCGCCACAATGCTCAGGATGGTTAACTCTACCAGTGTACCAATTTTCATTAAAATCCATCCACCCATCTCCGAGATCTGAGAGGGGGCCAAAAATCTTTAATGGCGGCCATTTTGAAAATGGCGGCCATTTTGAAAATTTCAAAAGTGGATGGCACACCTCTGAGTGACCCTCCACCCACCTCAGCAGGTTTTATCTTGACAGTACATCAAAATACGTCTAGAAATCAAATTTCGTTGAAATCGGACAAAGTTGACATTTTTGGGGGGTGGGTGTGATAAAATGGCGGCGATTTTAAAATGGCGGCGTTCGCATCAAATTTTTTTTCGCCACACTGCTCAGGATGGTTAACTCTACCAGTGTACCAATTTTTATTAAAATCCATCCAGCCATCTCCGAGATCTGAGAGGGGGCCAAAAATCTTTAACGGCGGCCATTTTGAAAATGGCGGCCATTTTGAAAATTTCAAAAGTGGATGGCACACCTCTGAGTGACCCTCCACCCACCTCAGCAGGTTTTATCTTGATTGGTCAAAGCGTTTTCAAAAAATGTGTCGGACAAGTTCATGATTAAGAAAAATGTGTGGAAAAGAATAATAATAATAATAATAATTAAACATGATTGTGTTGGGATGCCAACACAGAAGTCGCCCAAATCCCCATGGATAGTATTCCATGCAAATCAGTACAGCTGTACATCAAAATACGTCTAGAAATCAAATTTCGTTGAAATCGGACAAAGTTGACGTTTTTGGGGGGCGGGTGTGATAAAACGGCGGCCATTTTAAAATGGCGGCTTTCGCATCAAATTTGTTTTCGCCACACTGCTCAGGATAGTTAACTCTACCAGTGTACCAATTTTCATTAAAATCCATCCACCCATCTCCGAGATCTGAGAGGGGGCCAAAAATCTTTAATGGCGGCCATTTTGAAAATGGCGGCCATTTTGAAAATTTCAAAAGTGGATGGCACACCTCTGAGTGACCCTCCACCCACCTCAGCAGGTTTTATCTTGACAGTACATCAAAATACGTCTAGAAATCAAATTTCGTTGAAATCGGACAAAGTTGACATTTTTGGGGGGCGGGTGTGATAAAATGGCCGCGATTTTAAAATGGCGGCATTCGCGTCAAATTTTTTTTCGCCACACTGCTCAGGATGGTTAACTCTACCAGTGTACCAATTTTCATTAAAATCCATCCAGCCATCTCCGAGATCTGAGAGGGGGCCAAAAATCTTTAACGGCGGCCATTTTGAAAATGGCGGCCATTTTGAAAATTTCAAAAGTGGATGGCACCCCTCTGAGTGACCCTCCAACCACCTCAGCAGGTTTTATCTTGGTTGGTCAAAGCGTTTTCAAAAAATGTGTCGGACAAGTTCACGATTAAGAAAAATGTGTGGAAAAGAATAATAATAATAATAATAATAATAAGAAACGGTGCAAACACAATAAGTCTCCCAAAAAAAATTTTTTTGGGCGACTTAATAATAAGAAACGGTGCAAACACAATAAGTCTCCCAAAAAAAATTTTTTTGGGCGACTTAATTAAACATGATTGTGTTGGGATGCCAACACAGAAGTCGCCCAAATCCCCATGGATAGTCTTCCATTCAAATCAGTACATCAAAATACCTCTAGAAATCAAATTTCGTTAAAATCGGACAAAGTTGATGTTTTTGGGGGCGGGTGTGGTAAAACGGCGGCCATTTTAAAATGGCGGCTTTTGCATTAAATTTGTTTTCGCCATACTGCTCAGGATGGTTAACTCTACCAGTGTACCAATTTTCATTAAAATCCATCCACCCATCTCCGAGATCTGAGAGGGGGCCAAAAATCTTTAATGGCAACCATTTTGAAAATGGCGGCCATTTTGAAAATTTCAAAAGTGGATGGCACACCTCTGAGTGACCCTCCACCCACCTCAGCAGGTTTTATCTTGACAGTACATCAAAATACGTCTAGAAATCAAATTTCGTTGAAATCGGACAAAGTTGACATTTTTGGGGGGCGGGTGTGATAAAATGGCCGCGATTTTAAAATGGCGGCATTCGCGTCAAATTTTTTTTCGCCACACTGCTCAGGATGGTTAACTCTACCAGTGTACCAATTTTCATTAAAATCCATCCACCCATCTCCGAGATCTGAGAGGGGGCCAAAAATCTTTAACGGCGGCCATTTTGAAAATGGCGGCCATTTTGAAAATTTCAAAAGTGGATGGCACCCCTCTGAGTGACCCTCCACCCACCTCAGCAGGTTTTATCTTGATTGGTCAAAGCGTTTTCAAAAAATGTGTCGGACAAGTTCATGATTAAGAAAAATGTGTGGAAAAGAATAATAATAATAATAATTAAACATGATTGTGTTGGGATGCCAACACAGAAGTCGCCCAAATCCCCATGGATAGTATTCCATTCAAATCAGTACATCAAAATACCTCTAGAAATCAAATTTCGTTAAAATCGGACAAAGTTGATGTTTTTGGGGGCAGGTGTGGTAAAACGGCGGCCATTTTAAAATGGCGGCTTTTGCATCAAATTTGTTTTCGCCACACTGCTCAGGATGGTTAACTCTACCAGTGTACCAATTTTCATTAAAATCCATCCACCCATCTCCGAGATCTGAGAGGGGGCCAAAAATCTTTAACGGCGGCCATTTTGAAAATGGCGGCCATTTTGAAAATTTCAAAAGTGGATGGCACACCTCTGAGTGACCCTCCACCCACCTCAGCAGGTTCAGTACATCAAAATACGTCTAGAAATCAAATTTCGTTGAAATCGGACAAAGTTGACGTTTTTGGGGGGCGGGTGTGGTAAAACGGCGGCCATTTTAAAATGGCGGCGTTCGCATCAAATTTTTTTTCGCCACACTGCTCAGGATGGTTAACTCTACCAGTGTACCAATTTTCATTAAAATCCATTCAGCCATCTCCGAGATCTGAGAGGGGGCCAAAAATCTTTAACGGCGGCCATTTTGAAAATGGCGGCCATTTTGAAAATTTCAAAAGTGGATGGCACCCCTCTGAGTGACCCTCCACCCACCTCAGCAGGTTTTATCTTGACAGTACATCAAAATACGTCTAGAAATCAAATTTCGTTGAAATCGGACAAAGTTGACATTTTTGGGGGGTGGGTGTGATAAAATGGCGGCGATTTTAAAATGGCGGCGTTCGCATCAAATTTTTTTTCGCCACACTGCTCAGGATGGTTAACTCTACCAGTGTACCAATTTTCATTAAAATCCATCCAGCCATCTCCGAGATCTGAGAGGGTGCCAAAAATCTTTAACGGCGGCCATTTTGAAAATGGCGGCCATTTTGAAAATTTCAAAAGTGGATGGCACACCTCTGAGTGACCCTCCACCCACCTCAGCAGGTTTTATCTTGATTGGTCAAAGCGTTTTCAAAAAATGTGTCGGACAAGTTCATGATTAAGAAAAATGTGTGGAAAAGAATAATAATAATAATAATAATAATAAGAAACGGTGCAAACACAATAAGTCTCCCAAAAAAAATTTTTTTGGGCGACTTAATAATAATAAGAAACGGTGCAAACACAATAAGTCTCCCAAAAAAAATTTTTTTGGGCGACTTAATAATAATAAGAAACGGTGCAAACACAATAAGTCTCCCAAAAAAAATTTTTTTGGGCGACTTAATAATAAGAAACGGTGCAAACACAATAAGTCTCCCAAAAAAAATTTTTTTGGGCGACTTAATAATCGTACCCTCGAAACACAGATTCAATTGAATTTTCACCCATAATAATTTGCTCAAGTTGGGGCATTTGCTTCCTATCTTCTTTTTATTGAATAAATAAGTTTAGAAACAAATTTCCTTGAATTTTTTGGGTTGTAGAAATAGGGACATCTGTCAGTAAATCAAAATATTATTGACTGTGTTCTGATCTTATCTAAGAAAGCAGTAGCTGGACTTGTAATTTAATTATTTATATTTACAGGACCATTGACCTATCAGCCCATACCATTTTCACAGAGTGGAAATCCTATCATGTCTACTGTGGCATTCTTGGCCTCGGTTGTAGATCCCCGTATTGCTGCATCGGCTGCAAAGGCGGCACTTGGTAGGTATTTTTATGTCTATAACTATTGGGGGAGATATAACAGACATCTGCATCTCTGTCCAACCTTATTTTTAAGTCTTTTATCCAATTTCAACTCTTACTTTGTACAATTACAGATTACTTTGCAGCATGAAGAGTTTTTTCCATTTAATATTCACTTTGTTGATTCATATATTTAGTATGGCATTATGAACGAAATACCAGAGTTATACCCTTTAAACTTATTTATAGACATTTTTTTTAAATATCTAGTATTTATGGATGCAACTCCTCTACATGCTTTATAAGATCTTCTTCAAACTGCACAGATCCCTTTAGAACTTAGCTTTTTGATACTGTACAGTAAACTGGACACAACTCCTCATCAGATCCTTTGAACGTTGTAAATTGTACGATGCTAATATTGAGATATCCAAGTCCAAGTCCCAGAGTTATGCCCCTTGGAACTTTTGAACATTTAATGCTATTAAGTGCGCAATTTTTTTTACAATTCCTTCTTAGATTCTGTCATGGAGAGGTGGTTGTTCATAGGGCATCCTGGCCTGTTTGCAAACCTCAGATTTTAGCCACTTTTCTCATTGCTCACAGCACAATTTTAAGCATAAACAGTTTATAAGATAAATACAGTATTTATTCACTATTCATTAATTATTTATATTTTTAGATACAGGTATTTCAAATATTTTGGAAAAACTTTTCATCAAATTTTAATCCAAGCAATCATGATTTTTTTATTTAAAGAACAATTTTCAAAGATGAAAGATGAAGTTCCCCCAGCTTTAGTGGATGCTCACGTAAAGACTGTGGAGGAAGCAGTGAAAGAAGGAAAAGAAGTAGATGAAAGCTACGGGCTAGAAAAAAGTGGTATAGCTGGCACAGCTCCTGAGAAAGAGGAGGGTATGTGTAGAGTGCAGAAAAATGGTAATTTAGATTTTAAAAGGTTCAGGTTTGTAACACATTTAGAATACAGGTTTTTGATAAATTTTAGAAATTTCTATAATAGTAACATTAACTAGAACTAGTTGGAAGTTGTTCAAGTTGACAAGACCAGGGATCCGGAAGGTTTCCCTGCCCATTTCGGTCATTTTTTCACATTAAAGAAATTACTAATTTCTGGGTAGTGGATATAAGTTGTTTTGCTATGGGTTCCTACGATATATTCGTATCGTGTGAAAAAGAAAATATATGTACGAAGACATTTTCCTGCCTAAGACTTGCTTATTATAAAATGACATGTTGTCTATGTAACAAAGTAATGACAAACAACATTATTTTGATGAAAATCTATGTAACAAAAGTTGTTACCTAATTGCCACAAGTTCAGAACAGATGTTATACTATGTTCTGTGATGGACCATGCTCAAGTTTTTATTTATATAACGAAATAATAATGTTTGTTTTCATCATTTCAATAGAAATAAATAATTCGAATGGGTTTTCTCCATTTTTACGCACGTCAGTATATTTACGAAAGTCACATGTGCACATGTATAGTGTACATTGACTGCAGGTTTTTTTCATTAACTTGACATATGACCCTAGGACAAGACACAGCTGCATACTTGCTGTATTAATTAAATATGGGTTGGAAGTTGTTCACAGGACAAGACACGACTGTATGCTTGTCGTTAACTAGAATTATTTGAAAGTTGTTCCCATGGGTACTTCCCATAACTAAATGTTTGTGTATGTACATTGTTCTTGTAGAAGAAACAGAGAAAGACAAAGAAGGCAAATCCGATGAAAAGAAAGAGGAAAGTAATGAAGAATCAAAAGACAAAGAAGATAAAGAAAAGGTTAGAACTGTAGCACAAATCCGGTCCAATTTAAGAAATTAACTGTAGTTTGTAATTTATTCTGTCCTGCAATACCATTCATGAGTATAGTTTTATTCATTTTTTGTGACTGTTGTAAATAAAATAATAAATAGTACATTGTCATATCATCGATTTTGATTGTTGTTAAAACGAATACTCAACACATTTCGAAATCAAACAAACTTGTCAACTTTCATTTACCAACAAAAGAAAGAAAAAAAATCCCTCAACAATTGCAATCAAAACATGATCTTCAATGACTTCAAGGTGTGGAACTGGCTAGTAATAACACCATTTGTGTTAGTTAACACTTTTAACATGGGGTTTTTTTTTGTATTTGTTTAATTATGATTCATCCTATATTTTCAATACCATATTATTAAAACTGTTTTTAATGAAAATTAATATCAATACTAAGTATATTTATCAAAGTTTATAACTGAATCATGTTACAATAGTACCAAAATAACCAACAACAAAATTGCCACTGCTTATGGCAAAAATCAACGGGTCAAAAAAAACTCTGCCCAGTCCCTATTTATGTATAATCTGCAACACTCCTTTTATCATAAGAATAGAAAAAAAAATGAGGAAAATGCAAGTTTACAGAAAATTGAAAGTTTCATAGTAATAAATGAAACTCATCAATTATGTTTATCCGTTTTAGACTGAGGAATCAATGGAAACTGATCAAGAGAAAAAGGAAGAAAAAACTGAAGAAAACAAAGAAGAAAAAGAAGAAGAGGAAAAGAATGAAGAAAAAGTAGAAAAAGATGAGGTAGTTACGTAATAGCAAAATTTGCTTTCCACATGATAAGGCCAGATTTAAAAAAATATTTGTTTGCCATAGCCTGACTGTAAAAAGAAAAAAATTTCTATTCCCAGGCATAGTATGGTCTTACAGTTTTAGTTTTGGCATCCCCTTTAGCATCTTTGGGTTATAAAGATTACACCAGTTGTTTACCTGCTATTATGGAAGTGTTCCAGGATTTTTTCAAAAATTCCAGACTTGGGAACTTTGTCATTTTTCATAACATTTGCAGAAGATGGTAAAAAATTTTTATAAACAACCCTCTCCTACATTTTTTCACACGGATGCAAAACCTGCTTTCGAAAAATTGTCAAAAATTTCCTATTAATTAATGCACTTGCTTTGCAACCGGCCATTTCTTAGTCATTTGTTGTTCCTAGTATGTTAATATGGATATATATTTGGTACCATTTTTAGACTAAAACAGAGGAGGGAGATCAGGAACAGAAAAAAGAGGATGAAGTTAAAACAGAAGGAACAGAGGAAGAAAAGAAAAAGGACACAACTCAAATTGTGGCATGGAAACCTGATGGAAACATCGCTACAGCAGCTGCAGCAGCATTGTCGTCTGCTGCTGTCAAGGCCAAGGTAACTGAGATAAATATAGGTTTAACTGTGGTTACAAAAAACGTCATGTTGATCACAGCCATCAAGATGGCTGCCTTCACATTATTTAGAAAAGGGGGATTGTGGTTGACATGTTTTCTCACATCACTGTTGAAAACATAACCCCACCTGTCTCAGCTTTATTTAAAATTTCAGGTTAAACAATCTGAATCAACACAAGCATTATTTTGATGCTACAATGACCCCTCCCCTAACTAAAATCACAAAACCAAACACTCTCTTTATGAAATATATATACATGTAAGTTTCATTTGTGTAAAAAAAATTCTTGTCTTTGCAGCATTTAGCTGCTGTGGAGGAAAGGAAGATCAAGAGTTTAGTAGCTCTGTTAGTTGAAACACAAATGAAAAAGCTGGAGATTAAACTGAGACATTTTGAAGAATTGGAGACCATTATGGACAGAGAAAGAGATGCAGTAAGTACAGCTCATTCAGAAAGGGTTCAGTCATTGAATTTTGAAACTGGTTTGAAATTGTTCTGTTTTTAATGTGTTTTAATGAATTTTTAATGTAAAATTGTAATATGACCTTCTGCTTTAGCTATGTAAACAAATCCCTGTTAAAATGGTAATATAAATTTAGTTTGCACATTCTTCAGCTATAAAAAAAATCATTCTGAGTTCTGAGATTTTTATGATTTATCATACTCCCAATAAATTATTACACATGTGGAACAGCCGTACACTAGTGCATATTTATCTATCACTTCAATGTACATTGTGTGGGCTTTATATTCATAAATATATAATGTCAACCCATATTAAAACGACAATAAAGTATGGCATGCATGAATTATTTCTTAATTAAAAACACTTGGAGGAAGATAAACTATTTAATTAATTGATAAATCAACAAATTACCAAAAAAATAGAGAAAACTAATAAATTGTAGCAGTAAGAAGAAATATGTTGGCATAAATAACTGGCTTGGAACAGTCACATAAAACAATTAACCAGTTAGGGATCCTAGCGATTTATGTTTTTTTGTAATACCCTAACAACACAGACATGCAGAACTGTATCAAAACAACACGGGCAACTATTGTTTGTGAAACCCAACACATAATGTCAATAACAAACACAAGATAAACATAACAGGTACAGAAATAATTCATGAAAAACAAAAATGGTTACGACTATAAAGGCATGTAGATGCTATCAGAAAGAAAAGTAATACAATAGTGTATTTAAAGAGAAATTAAAGGTATAATTAGAGGCATACATTTGTATGCATTTATCTTATTTTGTTATAAAATTGTTATGAAAAATTTTATGATTTCTATTCACAAATAATTATGTCCTGTTTATCATTTACTAATTAGAAGCTGTTATTGATCATAAAAATAACACATTTATCGTCATTCAATCAAGATGTACTGCAAAAATTCAAAAGGATTAAAACTGAAATCTGAGATTGTTATTAACTGACAGAAGGACAATAATAGACATTTGTTTTATACTATGTGTGTGGTAATTACATAATCTAATTTTAACTAATTATCACATTTTGACGTCATGGTACATACACACCATCCCTGCAAATTATATACCAATATATATATACTTAAAAAAACATAAAATATCTTTGCTCACTACTGAGATTTAAAAAAGATTAACTATCTAAGCCAAAATTTAACACATCAGTTAAAATTTAAACCGGGGGCCTCGGTGGCAGAGTGATTAAGGTTGTCTACTATTGATCACGTGGTTTGTCAACACTGAGATTGCGGGTTCGAGTCTCACTGTGGGCAGGGTGTACTTGACTCAAATCTTAAATGACAAGGATTGCCAGTTTTCTTACCACAGGTCAGGTGTTTTCTCCTGGTACTCTGGCTTCCTCCCCTAATAAAAACTGGACGCCATGATATAGCTGAAAAATTGCTGTAAATAGCATTAAACATCATTTAAACAAACAAACAAAAATTAAACCAAAATAAAACACATGGTTTTTGAGAGAAAACTGGCAAAATATCCCAATGGCAATTATAACCAGGTTTACGGTATTATGATAATTAGTAATCAGCAGTGATCATGTTCTGACTAGCAATGACAATAACATTTAAATCACATTTTCCAAAAATACTTGTGCACAACTTAATAAAAAGAAAACAGTTGTTTTAAAAACACATATATTCATTTAATTATGATTTAAAATTACAACAGAAAAATACACATATTGAATGGATAATAATTTTTTTAGCTTGAATATCAAAGACAGCAGTTATTACAAGAGAGACAACAGTTCCACATGGAACAGATCAAGGCAGCTGAACACAGGGCCAGACAGATTGCCATGCAACAGTTAGTTACAGAGCAGAGAAGTCAAAGTTCTTCATCATTAGATCAACAAGGTAGTGTATTATTTGCATCTAGGTTTAGACATTTTTGCTGTAAAAAGATGCATTTTAAGTTAATATAGAAAATGTCCATTATGACAGATTATCAATAAAGGATATAACAAAACACAGAACACCAAGGAAAATGTCAAAAAATCCACAAATCAAACCTATCGCTTTCATTACTGTAGTATGTGAGTTAGTGTGTTGATAAAATAGTTGGGTATTGTATACCTTTTGTCAGTAATAGGTGTATCCAATAATCATCGCATCACAATCACTGTGTACTGAAATATTTTTTAAAACTATCTGCAATCATATTTTAAACATGTTTTATTAAAGAAAAAGTTACCTAAATTGAACTATCACAGGTCTTAAATAATATGGAAATAATAATTTAATAAATTAAAAAATGTTGGTTTGTATTGTATTTAGAAAACCTTAAAACAATTGTAAGATTTTTTAATTAATAAATTTACACAAAGATAAGTAAATTTTTAATTGAAGTGCACAGCAATAATTTTTCTGTGTCCACACTTGTTTAATTTTATTGTTTACTAAAAAGATTATACAGATCTTTTTGTTGTTCAGTTAATATAAATATATAAATATAATAATAGAGATATATTATCAATGTAGGTTCACCTTTACCCCACACATCTGCACCATCTAGCCTTGCTGCTGCCGTCAACTACCCAATGACAGGATCTCCCATGGCTCCAATGCCTCCTCCAGGACCCCAAGCACAGCAGTCCTCACAAGAGTCACCTGTACCACCTACATCAGCATCTCCTGCCCCCTATCCACCTTCACAGATGGAGCCTCCTCTAGTCATCCCACCTCAAGCAATGAGTGTACCACTACCTGCAACTCCAGGTCCAGCTGATGTACCACCGGAAGGTTTGTAACAGATTGTAGATTTTACTGAAAGTTGTATGTTATCACTGATTGATTGATTGATTAGTTGTCCTTTTTAGCTCACCTGACCTGAAGGGTCATGTGAGCTATTGCCATCACTTGGCGTCCGTCGTCGTCGTCGTCGTTAACTTTTCTTCAAAAATCTTCTCCAAAACCACTGAAGGGATTGCTTTGAAACTTTGCATACATCATCAGTAAAATGCCCTCTACCAAGTTTGCCCAAATCATGGCCTCAGACCAACCAACATGGCCACCATGGCTAAAAATAGAACAGAGGGGTCAAAATACAGTTTTTTGCTTATAGTTCAAAAAGTATAACAGATACAGGAAAACCGAAGAGACTTTCCTTCTTCAGCATCTAAAGCTCTTTAAAACACTCCATTGGGTCAAAGTTGTATGATGACTCCTTGTAGGAGTTATTGCCCTTTAATTGTCAAAATTGATGATTTTTGCCATTTTTGCCTCAAAATCTTGAAAATTATTAGAACTAGAGAAAAAGTTAGCAATGCTTAATTGTTCTGCTCTATAAGGGCTACAAAAATGACTTAAGGGTCAAGATTGTCTGATTAACCGTTTAAGAGTTATTCCCCTTGAACTGTTTTTTTTTAATCAGTTTTAATTGATTTTTGCACCAACCATGGCTGCAGATTAACCAACATGGCCACCATGGCTAAAAATAGGATGGGGGGGGGGGGGGGCGGTAAAATACAGTTTTTGGCTTATATTTAAAAAAGTGTAACAGATACAGGAAAACCGAAGAGACATGCCTTCATCTGCATCAAAAGCTCTACGAAGCACTCCATTGGGTTGAAGTTGTATGATGACTCCTTATAGGAGTTATTGCCCTTTAATTGTCGAAATTGATTATTTTTGACATTTTTGCCTCAAAATCTTGAAAATTATTAGAACTAGAGAAAAAGTTAGCATTGCTTAATTGTTCTGCTCTATGAGGGCTACAAGAGTGATTTTAGGGTCAAGATTGTCTGATAAACCGTTTAAGAATTATTCTCCTTGAACATTTTTTTAATCAATTTTACTTGATTTTAAAAAATCTTCTCCTCTTAAACCAATGAAAGGACTGCTTTGAAACATTGCACACATCATCTTTAGGATGTCCTCTACCAAAATTGTGCAAATCATGAAACCTGACTACCTACATAGCTACGTTGGATTAAAATAGAAAAAATGAAAAACGGGGGGGGGGGGGGGGGGGGGGGGTCGAGAGAGTTTTCGACTGATAGTTAAAAAAGTATAACAGGTACAGCAAATTTGAAGTGAACCTCCCTTCTCCTTCTAACCATCAAAAGATCCTCCTTATAGGAGTTATTTCCCTTAAAAGGTCAAAATTAATGATTTTTGCAGAAGTGTTGGGCAATTCCTTATAGCAAAAAAAAGCTGGATAAAAAAGGGTTGTTTGGTTTCAGGTTCAGGTGAGCGATACAGGCTCCTGGGAGCCTCTAGTTTGTTGTTTAAAGTCATTATTTCCCTTATTCTAGACTGATTTTAGCAGTTATATAGATGTAGCTTTAGTAGAAATAGGATTTGCTTATCTAATATTTTAGGATAAAATTACTGTACCATTTAATTGAAAATAAACAATAAGTTTAATGTCACAATTAATTGAATGTACACTTTTCAATTTAAATTCTAACATTTCTGCATTTCAGGTTTACATCCAAAATCAGAACAACCAGAGCTTATGGATTCATCATGATGTTAAATAGTCTGTTTCATCATAAAGCTTTTAACACCATATACTGAAATTTAGTTATCCATGAAATTCATGGAGGATTTGTCTCACGACATGTTGTAATCGATTGATGAACTCTTTAAAGAGAAGTAATGATCTGGAAATAAACTTTTACCTTGTTGCATCCAGCAGACATCTGTAAATTATAAATGCATTTAGGAAATGTACAGATATGTTTTTTTTCTATTTTGCAATAGATATGAAGTTGGCATTTGTTTAGTGGGAGCACTTTAACTTGTATGTTTATTGTTGTTCCAACATTAATGGAGAGAATAATTTTGTGTATTATATATAGTGTTCATTGTCATTTGTAAGTATATGTACATTATGATGTATGTCTGTACATGTAACAAATGTAAATTTCAATATTTTTTTAATGTTTTCATATACCTTTGAACCTAAATCATTATGTTTTTGTAATGTTATTTCCCATAAAAGTCTGGCATCTAAGGGGGGCAATTTTAATTAGTTATTTCCTGTTTTTTGTTAATTGGGAGGTTACTCGTTTTCTGAGTCTTCCATTGTACAAAAGCATTTTTATCAAGTAAATAATAAAACGTTCACACAATCATTCATGGTGAAATTTATGTAGATACATTTCTACTGCTTTGATAACATTACTTTTCCAAAAAAAATTTAATTTGCATGTTTGTAGGCACTGTTTAAATGTTCCCTCCATTTGTAAAATTGTTTGCATTGAGGCAAATGTATAGTTTTCCTAAACAAAACACCATATACTAAAGACAGTAAATATTAATTAAGAACAGTCTTAATAATGTTTGCATTTATTTGTATAGTATCTCCATTAAAATTACATTATGCAACAGCCATTGACATGTATGACCAATAAATGGAACTGGTTCTCATTAAATGATGGAGGTGTGTTCATCTAAACAAGTTACTTATAATATGTGATAACTGCTTATATCTGTTCAAAAGACTGGAAATGAAATAAGTATCTGTGTCAATCATCTTACAAATTTTCTGTGTCGGAGAATGAAGAAACTTGGACTAATGTTTAGAAAATTCCACATACAATCTGAATTTCATTTAAACATAGTGTTTTTTATATTAATGTAGTAGATAAGAATGTGAACAAAATACCAAAATAAAGTTTGGTAAAAGACAAATGATCGTATTATGTTATCATTGTTCAGACATGTTTACAATTACATTGTTACTGTCAAACTTTTAAAAAAAACCACATAAGAGTGAGTAAACAAGACTTCATCAAAACGCAGGTAAGATCTTAGAAAATGTGAGACCTAAAAGAATTAGACAGGTGTTACCTGTAATTACTGGTCTTGTAAAGAAATCTGCGATTTAAAATTACTGACTTATAAGACATTTGAGATTTGTAAATAATGGATTTATAAAACATGAGAGTTTTGAAAATATTGGTTTTTTAATGCAGGTGAGATCTGAAATTACTGATCATAAAACATGTGCGATATGAAAATAATGGTCTTGTAAAGCAGTAGGGATTTGAAATTAAGGCTCTTATTAGACAGATGAGATCTGTAAATACTAGTTTTATAAGAAAGTATTTTGTTTAAAACAGTCTATTAGTCAATTTGTAGTACTTGTACTGCTGTGACGCGAGTTTTCAACCCACTGTGTATGTCCTCTAAATGATGTATCAACTAGAAGATTTATGTAATCGGGTTAAGGGTCTATGTTTGCAAGATTTTACAACAGAAATTTTTTGTTTTGGATTTTAAAGAAAAAACATAATAGTGCCTCAAAATGAATGTTGCAGGCATAGAAAAACGCAAAATGCCTAAGTTATATGGTATTATTTGAAACTCGAAATATATTCCCAATTTTTTATTGTCTCGCTTGTAGGGCTGATTTTGACCATTGCAATTACATGTACAAGTTGACGCAGCTAAACTTCAATAATACTTGTATGTGTAACTAACAAATACAGGGACATGTACTCGCATAGTTAACATTACTAAACCTGTCTATTGACTTGAAAATTTAGCCAATTCGAAAGAATTAATAACCTGCATGATGAATGCACTTTAAACTTGGAAAAAAGGTACTTTTTAGAAGTATTATTATACCCCCCGCTTGAAAAGCGGGGGGTATATAGTGTTCATGGTGTCCTTCCGTCCGTCCGTCCGTCCGTTACACTTTCTATTATTTGCAACTCCTCCTACACCACTGAAAGGAATTTGATGAAACTTACACAGAATCTTTGTCTCATAGTGCCATTGTGCAGGAGATATTTAACATTTTGATCGGAATGATATTTGGGGTTTCCCATAGAAAAACATGGACTTTGTCATTGACCTAAGGGGTCCCTATCTCTTATGTGCAACTCCTCCTACACCACTGAATGGAATTTAAAGAAACTTACACAGCATCCTTGTCACATAGTGCCATTGTGCAGGGGATATTAACCATTTTGATCGGATCGATATTTGGGGTTTCCCATAGAAAAAAATGGACATTGTCATTGACCTAAGGGGGTCCTCATGTCTTATGTGCAACTCCTCCTACACCACTGAATGGAATTTGTTGAAACTTACACAGAATCCTTGTCACATAGTGCCATTGTGCAGGAGATATTTATTATTTTGATCGGAATGATATTTGGGGTTTCCCATAGAACAACATGGACTGTCATTGACAAAAGGGGATACCCATTTCTTATGTGCGACTCCTCCTACACCACTAAATGGAATTTGATGAAACTTACACAGAATGTTGTCACATATTGCTACTGTGCACTAGATATATAACATTTCGATTGGAATGATATTTGGGGTTTCCCATAGAAAAACATGGACTTTGTCATGGACATAAGGGATACCCATCTCTTATGTGCAACTCATTCCTACACCACTGAAAGGAATTTGTTGAAACTTACACAGAATCCATGTCACATAGTGCCATTGTGCAGGAGATATTTAACATTTTGATCGGAATGATATTTGGGGTTTCCCATAGAAAAACATGGAGTTTGTAATGGACATAATGGGATACCCATCTTTTATTTACAATTCCTCCTACACCACTGAATGGAATTTGTTGAAACTTATACAGAATCTTGGTCACATATTGCCATTGTGCATTGGATATTAAACATTTTTATCAGAATATTATTGGAGGTTTGCCATAGAAAAACATGGACTTTGTCATTGACATAGGGGATGCCATTCTTTGGGGGATTGGGGAGGGTTACATGTATTATCTGCAATTTCGCCTTCACGTTTAACTAGATAAAGTTTCAATTTCATAATTAAGAACACCTGAATTTTCAAAGTAATTGTGAAGCGGGGGGTATCAATGGTGAGCATTGCTCACAGGTGTTTTTACTCTAGTTTCTTTTTGTTTCTGTGGATTATTGACTTAATAATAATTCACATCCTACATCTCGATACCTATTTGAAAATCATGCCATGATATGATATTCAGATTACTGATTTATTGTGATTATCGCCCACAACTATAGAATAGTTGAATGCACTGTACTGCTCTTTACTGTTGACAGAGTACTTCCTGGAGTGTCTGTCTGTGTCCAAACCTTTTAGGGATTTATTGGACTTAGTGGATTTTTTTTTGGTGGGGGGGGGGGGGCGAAAATACTTTTATTATGTGTTTCCTAAAAAGATCTGTATGGGCACGTCACAGATTCCCTCTGGGCTACTGTGTGACGGGGTTGGATTGCTCAAGATTTAGTCGCGCCAGGAACCTATAAATATACTAGTACCAGGTCGCGCTTACTGAGGAGGGCCGTTTTAAACTCATCAGTTTTGTTGGTACACACTATACCGTCTTCCATTTGATTCCAGTCAATTGCTGTTCCTTACTTGATTGTCAGCAATGTTTTAGTACCTAAGTCTTTATGCTTTTTTGCTTTTATTTGTCGTTTGAGACTTTGAGGTGTAATTAGATCAGTAGGGGGGACAGCCGGTATCTGCGACTCGGTCACTTTGTAAAAGAAGATCAGCCTCTATTGTTGTATGGTTTGAAGTGTTTTAAGAACAGGTCTTTTTTTTTAAGCATCGTGGTGAGAATACCTTCTCTAGATTTGTAATCATGAGTTTATTAATCTTATTTTGTGTATATGGGTCCCAAATGATCTGTATTTTTAAATTGTTGCAGAACAGATTTAATTGCATAACTACATCTACTTCTTAGATTATGTGAGATAGGAAACGGCAAACCATTTCGTCTGAACCAACCAATTAGTTGTCTATACTATTGACGTGTCCATCTTAAATGGAACCATTTGGCGAAATGATACCACCTAGCCAGGTGTTCATTCATAATGCTGGTACATATAATACAGTTTTTGCTGAAAGGAAATCAAGTGACAGTCATGTCCATTAAACATTGCTGAAATTGAAGTATTCTTTAGAATGACTACCAGGCAAATTGAATATAATATTATATAAATGTTTCTTAGTTGGTTGTACATTAACTTTGCGTCGATCTTAAACCCCCCGACGGCTAACACCACGGATTATAGTTTAAAAAGTTTTCGGCATGGGTACGAATGTTTGTTTTTACCAGTTTTGACAATGTTTTATTCAGTATAAAATTTTGAACGTTTTCAGAAAAAGAACTTTCTATACTTTGTCAACAGACTATTCTTATTCCTATCTTTTACTGTTTTCGAGATGCATACGGAAACTGATATTTCAATGCGGCCATGCCTTGTTTCGGCAGACTGTTGCAATTTGGGGGAGAGAACATTTTTATAATTATCCCTACTTTTCATGGATCAGCCAGTGCAGCAAATAAATTTTTTGCATCGGAAATCTTTTTTGTCGGATAGAGGAAATGATTAAAATGTTTGCATTGCGACGACGGGCACAAATTGAGGGTAAATGTTCATGCATACTTGTATTCGGATGAGCCAATGCGTTTGTGCCCTTTTGTGCCAGGTTTGTCTAGTCGACTATCGTGCAGTAACATATTCGGGTGAGCCAATGCGTTTTTGCCTTTTGTGCCAGGTTTGTCTGGTCGACTGTCGTGCAGTAATTTGTATTCGGGTGAGCACATGCATTTCTGCCTTTGGTGCCAGGTTTGTCTGGTCGACTGTCGAGCATAAAGTATATTCGGGTGAGGCAATGCGTTTCTGCCTTTGTGCCAGGTTTGTCTGGTCCAGTCGTGCTGTAACTTATATTCGGGCGAGTCATTGCGTTTCTGCCTTTTGTGTTAGGTTTATCAGGTCGACTCGTGCAGTAACTTATATTCGGGTGAGCCAATGCGTTTCTGCCTTTTGTGCCAGGTTTGTCTGGTCGACTGTCGTGCAGTAATTTGTATTCGGGTGAGCACACGCATTTCTGCCTTTGGTGCCAGGTTTGTCGAGTCGACTGTCGTGCAGTAACTTATATTCGGGTGAGCAAATGCATTTCTGCCTTTTTTGCCAGATTTGTCTGGTCGACTGTCGTGCAGTAACTTATATTCGGGTGAGGAAATGCATTTCTGCCTTTTTTGCCAGGTTTGTCGGTCGACTGTCGGGCAGTAACTTATATTCGGGTGAGCAAATGTATTTTCGCCTGTGGTGGCAGGTTTGTCTGGTAGACTGTCGTGCAGTAACTTATGTTCCGGCGAGACAATGCGTTTGTGCCCTTTTGTGCCAGGTTTGTCTCGTCCACTGTCGTGCTATAACATATATTCGGATGAGCCAATGCGTTTCTGCCCTTTTGTGTCAGGTTTGTCTAGTCGACTGTCGTGCAGTAACTCGTTATAGTCATCGATATGCCTAATATAACTACCATGTAGACGCTTTTAATAGAGTCGTATTCCACTTATAGTCAATTTAACTGTATATTATATTTCTAATTAGTTTACCTAATTATAACCTTCTATTACATATAGTAATTCTTGTCCTTGGGTAGAAGAAATGGATTTTTTTAAATGATGTGTTGTGCGAGTTGTTTGTAGACAAATTCTTCGTTCTCTGTTTTTGCAAATTAATGAATTTGTTTATTTTTGTACCTGTATTTTGCAACTTTAACCCGTAAATCTTTTTTAAGTAATTGTAAACATGAAATTGTTTGTGACTGTTTTTTATATGATATATGGTAGCTAGTAGACTTCCCAAAGGTAATTAATCAAGTCTGTTTATCATATGGTAGTTAGTTGATGTCCCCAAAGTCTGCTTATCGTATGGTAGTTAGTTGACGTCCCCAAAGTCTGCTTATCGTATGGTAGTTAGTTGATGTCCCCAAAGTCTGCTTATCGTATGGTAGTTAGTTGATGTCCCCAAAGTCTGTTTATCATATGGTAGCTAGTTGATGTCCCCAAAGTCTGCTTATCGTATGGTAGTTAGTTGATGTCCCCAAAGTCTGTTTATCATATGGTAGCTAGTTGATGTCCCCAAAGTCTGTTTATCATATGGTAGCTAATTGATGTCTCCAAAGTCTGTTTATCATATGGTAGTTAGTTGATGTCCCCAAAGTCTGTTTATCATATGGTAGCTAGTTGATGTCCCCAAAGGCTGTTTATCATTATTGGTAGCTAGTTGATGTCCCCAAAGTCTGTTTATCGTATGGTAGCTAGTTGACGTCCCCAAAGTCTGTTTATCATATGGTAGCTAGTTGATGTCTCCAAAGTCTCTTCATCATATGGTAGCTAGTTGATGTCCCCAAAGTCTGTTTATCATATGGTAGCTAATTGATGTCCCCAAAGTCTGTTTATCATATGGTAGTTAGTTGATTTTCCTAAAGTCTGTTTATCATTATTGATAGCTAGTTGATGTCCCCAAAGTCTGTTTATCGTATGGTAGTTAGTTGATGTCCCCAAAGTCTGTTTATCATATGGTAGCTAGTTGATGTCCCCAAAGTCTGTTTATCATATGGTAGGTAGTTGATGTCCCCAAAGTCTGTTTATCATATGGTAGCTAGTTGATGTCCCCAAAGTCTGCTTATCGTATGGTAGTTAGTTGATGTCCCCAAAGTCTGCTTATCGTATGGTAGTTAGTTGATGTCCCCAAAGTCTGTTTATCATATGGTAGCTAGTTGATGTCCCCAAAGTCTGTTTATCATATGGTAGCTAGTTGACGTCCCCAAAGTCTGTTTATCATATGGTAGCTAGTTGATGTCCCCAAAGTCTGTTTATCATATGGTAGTTAGTTGATGTCCCCAAAGTCTGTTTATCATATGGTAGCTAGTTGATGTCCCCAAAGTCTGTTTATCATATGGTAGCTAATTGATGTTTCCAAAGTCTGTTTATCATATGGTAGTTAGTTGATGTCCCCAAAGTCTGTTTATCATATGGTAGCTAGTTGATGTCCCCAAAGGCTGTTTATCATTATTGGTAGCTAGTTGATGTCCCCAAAGTCTGTTTATCCTATGGTAGCTAGTTGATGTCCCCAAAGTCTGTTTATCATATGGTAGCTAGTTGACGTCCCCAAAGTCTGTTTATCATATGGTAGCTAGTTGATGTCTCCAAAGTCTCTTCATCATATGGTAGCTAGTTGATGTCCCCAAAGTCTGTTTATCATATGGTAGCTAATTGATGTCCCCAAAGTCTGTTTATCATATGGTAGTTAGTTGATTTTCCTAGAGTCTGTTTATCATTATTGATAGCTAGTTGATGTCCCCAAAGTCTGTTTATCATTATTGGGAGCTAGTTGACGTCCCCAAAGTCTGTTTATCCTATGGTAGCAAGTTGATGTCCCCAAACTCTGTTTATCATATGGTAGCTAGTTGATGTCCCCAAAGTCTGTTTATCATCTGGTAGTTAGTTGATTTTCCTAAAGTCTGTTTATCATTATTGATAGCTAGTTGATGTCCCCAAAGTCTATCATTATTGGTAGCTAGTTGATGTCTCCAAAGTCTGTTTATCATATGGTATCAAGTTGACGTCCCCAAAGTCTGTTTATCATATGGTAGCTAGTTGATGTCTCCAAAGTCTGTTTATCATATGGTAGCTAGTTGATGTCCCCAAAGTCTGTTTATCATATGGTAGCTAGTTGATGTCCCCAAAGTCTGTTTATCATATGGTAGCTAGTTGATGTCCCCAAAGTCTGTTTATCATTATTGGTAGCTAGTTGATGTCCCCAAAGTCTGTTTATCATTATTGGTAGCTAGTTGATGTCCCCAAAGTCTGTTTATCATATGGTAGCTAGTTGATGTCTCCAAAGTCTGTTTATCATATGGTAGCTAGTTGATGTCCCCAAAGTCTGTTTATCATATGGTAGCTAGTTGATGTCCCCAACGTCTGTTTATCATATGGTAGCTAGTTGATGTCCCCAAAGTCTGTTTATCATATGGTAGCTAGTTGATGTCCCCAAAGTCTGTTTATCATATGGTAGTTAGTTGATGTCTCCAAAGTCTGTTTATCATATGGTAGCTAGTTGACGTCCCCAAAGTCTGTTTATCATATGGTAGCTAGTTGATGTCCCCAAAGTATGTTTATCATTATTGGTAGCTAGTTGATGTCTTCAAAGTCTGTTTATCATATGGTATCTAGTTGACGTCCCCAAAGTCTGTTTATCATATGGTATCTAGTTGACGTCCCCAAAGTCTGTTTATCATATGGTAGCTAGTTGATGTCTCCAAAGTTTGTTTATCATATGGTAGCTAGTTGATGTCCCCAAAGTCTGTTTATCATATGGTAGCTAGTTGATGTCTCCAAAGTTTGTTTATCATATGGTAGTTAGTTGATGTCCCCAAAGTCTGTTTATCATTATTGGTGGCTAGTTGATGTCCCCAAAGTCTGTTTATCATATGGTAGCTAGTTGATGTCCCCAAAGTCTGTTTATCATTATTGGTAGCTAGTTGATGTCCCCAAAGTCTGTTTATCATTATTGGTAGCTAGTTGATGTCCCCAAAGTCTGTTTATCATATGGTAGCTAGTTGATGTCTCCAAAGTCTGTTTATCATATGGTAGCTAGTTGATGTCCCCAAAGTCTGTTTATCATATGGTAGCTAGTTGATGTCCCCAACGTCTGTTTATCATATGGTAGCTAGTTGATGTCCCCAAAGTCTGTTTATCATATGGTAGCTAGTTGATGTCCCCAAAGTCTGTTTATCATATGGTAGTTAGTTGATGTCTCCAAAGTCTGTTTATCATATGGTAGCTAGTTGACGTCCCCAAAGTCTGTTTATCATATGGTAGCTAGTTGATGTCCCCAAAGTATGTTTATCATTATTGGTAGCTAGTTGATGTCTCCAAAGTCTGTTTATCATATGGTATCTAGTTGACGTCCCCAAAGTCTGTTTATCATATGGTATCTAGTTGACGTCCCCAAAGTCTGTTTATCATATGGTAGCTAGTTGATGTCTCCAAAGTTTGTTTATCATATGGTAGCTAGTTGATGTCCCCAAAGTCTGTTTATCATATGGTAGCTAGTTGATGTCTCCAAAGTTTGTTTATCATATGGTAGTTAGTTGATGTCCCCAAAGTATGTTTATCATTATTGGTGGCTAGTTGATGTCCCCAAAGTCTGTTTATCATATGGTATCTAGTTGACGTCCCCAAAGTCTGTTTATCATATGGTAGCTAGTTGATGTCCCCAAAGTCTGTTTATCATATGGTAGCTAGTTGATGTCCCCAAATTCTTTTTATCATATGGTAGTTAGTTGATTTTCCTAAAGTCTGTTTATCATATGGTAGCTAGTTGACGTCCCCAAAGTCTGTTTATCATATGGTAGCTAGTTGATGTCCCCAAAGTCTGTTTATCATATGATAGTTAGTTGATGTCTCCAAAGTCTGTTTATCATATGGTAGCTAGTTGACGTCCCCAAAGTCTGTTTATCATATGGTAGCTAGTTGACGTCCCCAAAGTCTGTTTATCATATGGTAGCTAGTTGATGTCCCCAAAGTCTGTTTATCATATGGTATGTTTCATGGCAAAACGAGGCAGTATTTTTCATCAAATTAATAGGCTAGATATAAATACTTTAGATATAGTAAGGCTAAATATATTATGGCCAGCGGTCTAGACCATTCGGCCAAATCCGCTATGTAAAAATATAGCTTCATTAACCGAGATGAATTGTAGACATATAGATACTATTAGAATAGTACAATCTCCACGCAAAGGATTCTGGGTATCTTACGTCAACCACAATCACCTCTGCAATACCATTGGTTGACATTGTGACATATATCTCTCATAGCGGATACGCTTCGCGTACAAACGCAGTAATTGCAATGTAAAACTGTATCAAAAGTGTATAAATAGACTATATACAATTTTTTAAAATCTCGTGTATTATTTTACAAACATCATTCTTTGTTTACAAACGTTACAAGCAGGCGACAAATGTAGTCCCGTAGTAAACGGAGAATGACGTCTGGCAGAGGTTATATTTGGGAACCAGTTATGTTCTCTGTGCCGGAGAGTGGGAATAGCTTTGTCACCCCCGTTTCCGGTTGCCGATCACATGAGTTCTAGGGTGACAATAGTGCTGCGTCAATAGTATTGTCTCCCGTTTCCGGTTCGGTTTCGAGCAAGAAAATTTTCGGTGTTATCTAGCAAGACATCTCATTTATTATAGTCACATGATCACATGATATTATTTTGAGCCAACCAGTAAGTGTTTTAAGTGAGGTTTAACAAACCTTGTTGACTTTTAACAAATGGACCAGACAACATGTTATTAATCTGAATAATATTTTTTTTAAAAGTCATATATTTATTACTCGTCTTTATTTCAACATAATTAATACAAAGTAATTAGAAACCAAACAGAAAAAAGCTCAGTATTCAGTAAATTTCCAAACAGATCTTCATACTTACTTTATTATTTATTCCATTCATGTGTTTATTCCTTTACAGTTCTCTCAGATTGATATTTGACACTGAAGAAGGCCATCAGTTGGTCGAAAATTTTGTCTTATTTATGAATATATTTATCTAAAATAGAAGCAGCTTCATTTGTATCGTTTCATAATCCTGTAGACTTGTATATTATTTTTTGTTTATGCTGCATCCTCTGCGGGATTCTAACTCACACCGTTGTTACACTGTGACACCCATTTGCCTGCATTATGTCCAGCGGTTTAGACCATTCGGCCAAATCCGCTATATAAAAATATAGCTTCATTAACCGAGATAAATTGTAGACATAGATTGATTGATTGATTAATGGTGTTTAATGCCCGAGCAGCAATATTTCAGCTATATTCAGGCGATGAACATGAAATGGATGATAAAATGAACATGAAATGATGATGAATGAAAATGGGAAGGGACACAAGGAAAAATAGGGGTAACGGATTTACGATTGCCACTGGCAAATGGGAGGATGGATAGGGTCGGGCAATTTAGCCTCCTGTAGCGGGATCGAAATCCCTACTCATAGCGAATACTACAGCAGCGTTCTTTAACGTGCGAGGAACGTGGCATTTTTCCCAACACGGTGCACTAATATGGTTTGCGGTCAGGTTTTCCGTATTATGGCCTGACAACCCCAGCTTGCCAGGGGTACCCCATTCAACCACCTGGGGCACACATCCCAGTCGGTCTTTAGGCAAACCGACCTGACACGCCGGTCAGGGTACTGGGCGCTATTTAGTCGCCTTTTACGACAAGCTAGCGCGACTGCGGTCTATTCTTTTAGCCACCCGGATCCCGCACGGGGCTGTAGACATAGACATAGTACATGTGTACTAGCGTGTGACGATGGAATTTTGGTAACCAATACCGTATACGTATTAATGGTCATCAATCTGACAGTAATCTAATTCAGCATTTTTGTATATTGATATAATATATGTAAGACTATATGACGAGTAACTTTTCATCCTATATAATATATACAAGTTAGATTACTATCAATACGTATTGGTTACCAAAATTCCATCGTCACAAGCTAGTACTTATGTACTATGTCTATCTTTACAATTCACATTGTTAATTAATCTATATTTTTATAGCGGAATAGGCAAAGATGTCTAAAGCGCTGGACATAGTGCAGGTGAATGGGTGCCACAGTGTAAATACGGTGCGAGTTCGAATCCCGCTGATGGTAAGCAAAGAATTGATAGTATCAAAATCTAATTCTAGCAGTCTAGGGCTTAATTTGCAGACGTATGGGGGGGGGGAGGTTGTTTGATTTAGTCAAGCAAGCAGTATTTCGACTACTACAGGACAATACGAAGTTAACTTAACAACACTTTATTGAAAATAGTATTGACCAATTTGCAGGACGGGACGGACATATTTCTCTTTTGTAGAAGCTACTGTGTGAACACTCTTTGACTTTGTCACAGATCTAATAAATGGGTACTAGTAAATACCGTCCAAGAAGAGTTTCATACTCCTTAATAGTTACCAAAATAGTCCGAGCAGGCTTTCCGTATTACAGCCTGATCGTTCCCAACTAAAGGGCACACTCGATCCGACACTTATGGAGTCGCTGGGAAGCCCTGTGGTCCCATTGTCCAGGTAAGGATACATATTGATTGACTGATTATTGCTCAATACTTTAGCTATATTTAGGATGTGATTAAATTGAATGGAAAAGCGACAGGTGTTTATATTTCGTAAGTTACATATGAACTGTTTTGCACCTTTTGATATTACGATTCTACAAATCACATGACAATGTATTTATAATTAATAAGCATCACGTTACTATACAGGTCTATACTGGATTTCGAAATTTAAAAAAGGTGTCTCAAATATCGTAAACACACGATTTCTGAATAGTAAACTCATTTTCCTCTACATAAAAATATTTGCAATATAATCTATTACTACGCAATTCATGCCGGTACTGTCTTAGCTATTACATTACTATAAACGGGTGGTCTTAACAGCTTATGTCTTCTTTCGTCGAATCAAATCTGGGTAGCCAAATGGACAAGGTTGATTGTCACACATCTGTACCTCAGTATTTAAACTGTTAACCCCATCATCCGAAACACTGGACATACATGACACGAGCAAGTTAACAGTAAGTTCATCCTTGATTTCCGGGGTGTTGATTAATGCGCAATTTGTTATTAAAATTAAGAAAATGTGTACTATTGTTTTTGATATAACGTTGACATTGAAATAGTTCATTAACTGATGTAAAGCACCTAATGTTGTACATAAATAATTTAATTGAACATAAAAAGATAACAATAAGTTCATCTTGATTCCTGGATGTTGATTATGCAATTTGTGATTAAAAAGTAAGAAATTTGTACTATTTTTCTTAATATATCGTTGACACTGAAATTGTACACTATATGATGTACGCGCATAAGGTGTACATAGATATAGTCATTTAATTAAGCGCACTAACAACATTAAATTCATCTTTGATTTCCCGGGTGTTGATTTTGCAAATTATGATTAAAAGTAAGAAATTTGTACTGATAGTTTTTCATATAACGTTGACATTGAAATGGTATATTAAATGATGTAAGCACCTAGGTCATATAAATATAGTTATTTATTGAAGCGTAAAGATAGGTAAAGAGTGGGGATTTTTTTCACTTAACTGAAATAACTGAAATAGTGTTTTCCTACGATGACCGATATCGAACGGATTGTTTTAAAATAAAATTTGCTTCCTAGCGCGCACTTTGCTGTGACATAAAATATCATATTTAATAAAAGTGCGGCACATTTATATGGCACACATTATAGCATTAAAAAAACTTTTTCTTAGCGTGCCACTTTTTTGTGTTTTTCTTTTAGTATGTCTGGAACTAGAGACGTAGCGCACGTTATTTAGACCTCTAAACGTAACTTCATTTTAGCTTTTTTGACGTATTTACGTTTTATGAGCAAGCGCACATTAAAAGAGGGTCATTGTCTCTAGATTTGTGTGCCAATGTGCACAATAACCATTTTATGCTTACATCGTATTTAAATTCGCACACATGAAACTGTTTTGCATTAATATTTTCCTCATTTAATGTATTTCTAATATTTTCATTCCATTATATACAGTCCGCCAAAAGTTAAGCATCACCTAAATATTTTCTTAAATAATTTTATTTCAAAACGATTCATTCAGCATCTGATGCATTTATGCAATGCTTTCAAACAATACCTTTATATAACATACAGGTCAGATGTCAATAATTAGAGTTTTAAAGTGTAAAAACCGGTTCCAAAAACTTGTCCCGCTTCTAATTAACAGACTGACTTTGAATGAAATAACCTTGTCCGAGTGCACGTGGATATTGTGGTTAGTTATTATCTTTTAAAGACTTTTCAACATGGTAAGACGAAAATTAAGTATCGCCGAACGCTGGCAAGCAATTGGAATGAAAATGCTGGAATAAGTAATCGGCAAATAGCAGCCAATTTTGGGGTGAACAACTCTGTTATTAGCAGACTTGTTGCGAGGCATAGACAGACAGGGTCAATCGACCGCCCAAGATCTGGGAGACCCCGTTAAACAACCCCTAGAGAGGACCTCTTCCTTGCTCGTCAAGCCAGATTGCACCCCTTTTCAAGAGCAGGCCAGTTACGAGGAATGTGACCTACTGGTGGTCAAATCAGTGACCGAACAGTTATTCTGAGGCTTCACAGATCTCGATTACGTGCCCGCGGGCCTTTGAAACGACCAGAACTGACAAGAAGGCACCGCCAAGCACGAATGGAATGGGCAAGACATCATCGTCACTGGAATATAAGAAGCTGGACACGTATTCATTGGTCAGATGAAAGCCGCTTTCTGTTGAAGCCTTTTGACGGTCGGATACGTGTTTGGCGGCAAAGGAATACAGCTTTGGATAGAAACCATATTGTAGGAACAACTGCATTCGGTGGTTATCGTATGGGGATGCTTTTCACATGACTGCAAGCTCCCTTTACAGATTCTCAGCGGTAGATTGAATGGTCTGAAATACCGCGATGACATCTTGGATGGTCACGTTAGGCCACATTTTGACAACCATGCTCTTGCAGACAGACCAATGTTTCAAAACGACAACGCTCGACCCCATCGAGCCCGTGTTGTGAGGGACTTTATTGAAACAGAAGCCATTGACACACTTCCATGGCCAGCCATGTCACCGGACATGAATCCGATTGAGCATGTGTGGGACTTTATCAGGCGAAAAGTCAATCAACGGAACCCAAGATGCCAAAATGTTCGAGAATTAGAAGTCGCACTTGTGGAAGAATGGCAGAGATTTCCACAGTACAGACTTGGGCATTTGGTTGCTGGAATGAGGCGGCCTGTTGAAGATTTACACTGGAAGCGTGGAGGTTACACCCGATATTGATAGAAAATACGCCAAACGACAGCCCATTTGTTACTCTTTCACCTCAGGACTTGTTGAACATGTTGAATGACTGTAATTTTGTAAACAATGAAAAATTTTGTGTCAAACTAAAACTTAAAATCACCTATTGTTTTGTTGTTTTTTGGCCTATTTTTGTGATCATTATTAGACCACTAGAATTTAATTTTACAATTTGAGTATTTAAATAAAGAATTTTACAGGTTCAAATTTCCTAATGATATATACATTTTCATACAAATTAAACAGTTTCTCATTTGTTTATGTTATTGAAAAAAACATTAGATCCGGAAAAGTAGGTGATGCTTAACTTATGGCGGACTGTATATATCATCACTTCCGGATTCCGGTAAGTCGTGTCACCCCTGGCATCGCATGACGTCAAATGAACAAGTTTTTTAAAATGTGGCGGTGACGAAAACGACTAGACATGGAAAAAACCGTGTAAATCTGACAAAAATGTATGTTGTACGCCACAAATCCTTGGACTAGTTATTATGAAAAAAAACGCATATTTTAAAAGTTATTAAATTTTTTCAAAGTGTGATATTAAAAGTGCGGCAAATACGTCAAAAGTTTTAATAAATCGGCAAAACACTGTTAAAAATTCTTGAAAAAGTTTTTATTTTTCAATTTAAAAATTTTAACCGAAGGAAAAACGTACCAAAATATAGTTTTCATTATTTCTTTCCCAATATTCAAGAAATTATTATTGCGTCATCATACTACATAATGATGTCATATTTTGACGCTAAAATCTGATGATGTACACAATTTTGTGTAGCCAACACACTCGCCAAGTTTCACGGAAAATAAGTGAAACTTTCTTCATTCTTCATTTGTTTACAGAATTCAAAAAAGAAGATATTTACGGAATTTACAAAATAGCAATTTTTTTATTTCCTTGTGGATCTAAAATTTGCATAGGTTAATAAAAACCTGTGGCATTTTAATACCTTTTCACAACAAATTCGTAAATTCGTGCTTTTGAATGTTTACTGCATTAGCAGAGGTTTTAGCTATACAACTATAAAATTGCCAAACATCCCCATACCGAATCTTACTACATCATCCCAGATTGCCGATTCCCAAATTGCCGATCCCCATATTTCCGAGTCTAGTTAGCCGATTCCCAAATTCACGACAATCAAAGTTAAACTATATGTTATTAATGATTTTATTGTAAGACTACATATCAACATAGTGCTTAGGAAATTGAAACGAGAATTGTCTTATTATTTATTAACTAAATGTTAATAATTGATTTCTTTGATCGTTGTGATTCGACTTGCATTTTACTCCAGTTAATTCAGAACATCAGCTTGTGATGCGAAAACACAAGAAAAGGTTGTGATCAATTTTTGTTTTAATTATCTGTAACGAACGTTAATTGTTATATTGCCAAAATTGCAATTTAAAATAAATATAATGACTTGCACCACTAACATATTCATTAATTTACATTCAATAGGCAACTATACACACGTAAAATCTGGGAAACTGTACGTGTTGTACGTTTTTGGAATAAAAACAACAAGTATATTATGTTTTTTTGTCGAAACTTTGTATCGCTTCAAACGACTGCCATATGTTTTTCAACGGTTTTGTACAACAAATTGTACCCACAATTATTAGGACATAAACTTCTAGCAAAACAAAAACCCACGGTTAGTCCCTTATTAATTGCATCAATAACAGAATAAAAAAAAATAACACGCGCGGATCTATTTTAGCAAGGTCAAATAATTCCATGCCAAATTGCCGAATTTTGTCACCGTGTCTGTTAGATTTCCTGTCTTGGCATCTAAACATATTCGAAACTTGTCACCGAGTCTGTTAGATTTCCTGTGACCTGGCATCTAAAGATGTTAAAGCAGATCAAAAAGAGCTGTCAACAGTAATATGTTTTTCACAAAATGTTTTCTAAATTTTGATGGACTTGAAATACAATTTTTATTCATGGTATAAAATAACTAATAAGTAATTAACAAGTTTTACATAAAAAATATGACTATAATTATAATTAACATAAAAATATGTTCATATTATGACACATATGACCATGACAACTTATGAATTGTGACTTTTTTTCCTGTGACTTTTTTTCTTGTGACTTTTTTTCCTGTGATTTTTTTTCCTATCAAAACTGTGACTTTATTTCCTGTGACTTTCTTTCCGTTTACCTCAAATGATACCTGTCCTTGGCAGGAGAGGGACGAGCCGGTAATTTGATTATCTATTCTATCTTTGACTTTGACGACGGTTTTCCAACATTGGAAATTGTGCCCAGTTTTCTAAATATTTAGAGTACTTTTTGGCAAAAATTGGTTGAGCTTTAAATCTATTGTGAGTATTGTGTATGATTGTTGTTGTTAAGTATGAAGAATAACATGTTAAACTTCCTTTTTTTTCTTAAATTTATAAGTTGTCTTTGTCAGATGTGTTGTCATAATATTAATTATTTTTATGTTTATAATAGTTATAGTCGTATTTTTAAGTAATACTTTTTTATGACTTATTAGTCATAAATATCATTAATACAAATTTTAATTCGAGTCAATCAAATTCTAAATAAAAAACAATTAGGTAAATACACATTACTGTTGACAGTTCTTTTTTGCTGCTTTAACGGTTAAAAATATGCATACCAAAGACAGTTATAGGATAAACAACTTTAATTTTTTTCTTAACATATACATAGATCCAAGCCGAAAATATGGCTGAACAGTTTTAGCGATTTATTTAATAAATAATGTTTAGTGAAAAAGGAACATGTGCGACAAATTACCGGGGACACGACTTACCGGAATCCTTTTTGATTTACAGGAATCCACTTCAAAAAGGGAAACTCGTATTATATTTAAACGCTTAATCACTTTACTTTTTAATTTTTTTATGTTTTTGAATGTTTCTCTTGAAAAAGTACAGAGGTATACGTTCAAATTAAGAAATTAAATCAAAGAATGTCTATGTATGCTAACGCTGTTAATAAAAACAGCGCGCGAGATTAGAACCTATATATCATATAGTTGGTCTATTAGACCCTAAAATTAAAGCTGGATTTTACAGTAATATTAAGGATTTCTAAAATGTAAGGCTTTACCTGAAGATGGATATATGACGGATACACCAGAAGAAATTAATGGCGGTCAAAAAAGAGGGAGAACACTATAAAACAAACGAAAGTATACTTGTCTGTGGTCCATAGTTGTTTATTTGAATAATCGTTGTCTTCGGCTTACGTTTAAACGGTTTCCATGCCATTTTGTTGTCGCTAATGTCGTTCAGAATTTTTTCCACAATGGGTTATTGTGTGTTAGGTATCAGGTCACTTCGGTACACGGTCACTTCGGTACTGGGTACTGGACACTTCGGTACTCGGTACTGGTCACCTCGGTACCTGTTTAATTTTCGGTACTTTGAAACAAAAAGACGACCATACATTATGGAGATGTGCAAAAGATCAAAGACTGTTGTCCAAGACGGTGACAATATAAACTTGGACAGAAGTCGCATATTCACCCTGCGGAGCCTGGCGTTCACATTGCAGTGAAGATAAAGGCAGTGGTATATATCATATCATATCATCATTTATTATATCATTTAAATTACAAAAATATTTCGCTACTATAAACAATAAGGACCACCAGCAGCAGAATGAGTGACTTAAATAAAAAAAAGTGATGTAAAGTATATATTGACACATTTTGTTTTTGTTTTTTAGTGCTGAAACATACCTATACATATTGTTTTTGTAGTGCTGTAATAAATATCGAATATTGTTCTTAGTGCTGTAATATTATAGGATTAAACACTGGGTTTTAGGAAATTATCAATGTGTAAACTCCGGCGACTCACTCACAAACTTAATAAAGTCCGAAGGACTTAAATATGTCAAGTTTGTAAAGGAGTCGCCGGAGTTTACACATTGATAATTTCCTGAAACCCAGTGTTTAATCCTTATAATTCTGTGAAATAATCGTTGCGATTTTTAAAACAGCAAAAACAGTTACAGAAACCCATCTAGACCTCAAAACGTACCTAGGCGGGAAAGCGTAGGGATATGCAAAACACAGTACCAAGGGAATCGCGTTTCTGTAGATATTAATAGGAAAAAAAAACTGAAAGACTAAATTGTATTTATATTATATTTTATTTTAAATCTCAATCGATTCAATTGGAAATCATTGGGGCAGAGAAAAAATTGTCCCCTATCCCTGACTATACGCTAGGAGGACGCCATCTTGTTTACATTGGATACTGAAATTAGTCCACTCAGAGGAAATATCGATATATAAATTATTTGAGAAGACGCCATTTAAGTGTTTGTATCCAATCAAAGCACCTTATATAAATAAATTACAGCATGAATAGAATTATATCGTAAAGCTCGTGTTGTCTGTATACATTTATTATTATTATGTTTAAATGCATTGTATGTGAACAGTGAATTCTTTGTTGTCAAGAAGCCAATAAAATATAGAAGAAATAACTACACACATGTTGATATATGACCATTTATTTATCATCTTACACATGACAATATACAAACTTAGACAATATTATACAAATTTTTTGTCGGTGTTCGGTTAATAAAAACTATTGTCTGGTTATTATAAGTATAAATTGCTCAGTGTTCAGCAATTAATACATTACGAATTTTAAGCAAAATCTTTATCACTGCTTGAACAGCTTAATCTTTGTTTTTATTCTAGAATTAACAGTCGCTGCATCAAAAATCATAGATATGTTAATGTCAATTAAACTTTATTTGCCTTGCAGGGTGTCAATTAACAGCTAGTAGCCAAATTTCTGGCACGTGCCGACAAATAGCTTCGTTATTTTTCATTTTTAGAATATAATATTATATACGCTGGTCAATATTAATAAGCACTTCATTTATTTATGTCCATTTCATTCATGTCTCATAAAATAAATGTATTAAAATATATTCTCTGCGTTCTCATCGTATACAGCGACTTTTTTGTATTTAATTTCTTAATTTGAAAGTAATTCATTAAAAAAAATAAAGTGATTACGCATTTAAATATAATACGAATAATATTTTTTGAAGTGGATTCCGGTAAGTCGTGTCACCGACAAATTACTGCACATAATTATGATATATATGTGTTAAAATTAAATGCCTTTAAATGCCTTTAAATATTCATGTTACTTTATGTACACACGAACATAATATTACATTTTGCTCGTATTTTGAGTAAGTAGCAATGCCAAAATAATAGCGATTTCTAGAATGAAGAAATAATTCATGACTGCATATTTTCCAATATAGGTAGGCAGTATATAAATGAGCGATAAAGATTTAAACCACTTCAGTAGCCGGTAGTCCTTCCAGCTTCGCCTCATAGCGTAATAGGGTAACTCTTTTAGATCTACGGTGAACGCGTTTAATTTACTAATAAGTTGAACTTTCACGTTAATAGTTCGCCTTTGTTTCTCGATTTATTACTTTTGTAGGCGGGGTATTATGTAATACCCTCCGTAGGGATATGAATGTCCGTCTGTCTGTTTGTCTAGTTGTCCATATGTCCGTGGTTCGATCGGTGGTTTCCAGATAATAACTTAAAAATGAGTTAACAGATTTTGTTCAAACTCTGCACTTCTGTTAAATACATATAAATAAATTTTGCGAGAATACTGACTTTTGATTGGCTGCGGATTATATTAAATGTGCACAACGGAAATTTTGTTATTCCTCGATGGAGAAAATATTTTTTGTAGTTAATCCTTAAGTACTATAAAATGAAGATCATATTCATTTTTCAGCACAATCCAGTTTGTAGTTTTTGAGTTGTGCCAATTTGAAAACTGATTTGTAATTCACTAATGTGTTTATGAATAAAAAAATGCATTTTATTATAAATTTGTCTAAAGAATTGTCATTGACAACTCTTAAACGAATTGAAAAAGATTTAAATAACTTAAAATAAAAGATCAAATAATGCACAATGAATGCTTCACGGAGACTAGATCATAAAGGCTTTGAACGAAGAAATAATGCAACGCAAAAATAAAGCGGAACTGATGTTGTAACTGAATTGTCAAGTAAAGAAACAGAACTTAAAGGGGTTCAGGACAATAACAGTAATACTAGTATGTCAGATATTTCGACCTAATAAACATGACTAATATCTTTATATAGGTATGTGATATTAATTGTCATTTCAATAAAACCGCTAGGTAACATCATCAAACAAGTTTGGTGCCATGTTTATGCATGGGTAAACGTATGACTTGTTCATGACTGGAAAGCATAGTAAGTTAGTAATCATATATATTATTAAAATAAATATTGTATTTTCATTTGATGCAAATTCAACCAGGGCATGTTTCGTTGTTGTTTTGAACTTTGACTTAAATGTATTGATCCCGATATCACAAGTTACGACCCGGAAACCAATTTCTATACTCCCCATTAAAGCAGCGATAATGCATTGCCCCTCTGACGAAGGATAGTAATGATTTTTATTTTGTTTTTGTTCGTTTGTTTGTTTGTTTTTGTTTGCTTCTTTTTTGCAGATTTTAAATCATTTGATAAATTGGCATAATACAAAATCATTATCTAAAACTTCAAATCATTGGTAACCTTTATAATTTTCAAGTTAAAGCGTTTACAAAAATTTTTGGACGGACTGGCGAACGGACGGTAAGAAGGAAGAGCGGACAGACAGACATACAGATAAAGTTTAAGGATAGGAACTTGTACAACGTGTACAATTGGTCTTAGAATGAAATAATGTACATGTATGTATGAATATACCAGTACTTACTGTAACCGCTTGATAGCACAGCATAAAATTAACTTTTGGGCAGAATGATACAGCCATGCATGGGACAGGTTAAGCAACTAGTACATAAATGCATCACATCATACGTTAACTGTTTTCCCTCATATCAATTGTTATTGATCACTGACGTTGAAAAAAGCAATGGAGTCAAGACAACGGGCATACAAAGAAACGCACAAAAAATTAAAGAATAATTGCAATCCGCAACGCAACTGGAGCAAATGGAGAGTGAACTGAGGTGCAATAGATAGGTGACCACTTAATGCTTGTTGCAACACACAATTTGAATTATATGTAGTTTAGAGAGTTCAATTCCTAAAGGTGTATTTCTTTAGAAGGATATTTTATACAAAATTTATACAGATATTCTGTAAAATACTATCATGTATGTTATACCTTACAAACTCTTTGAACTTGTCTTGCCACATCTTCAAGGCTGAGTGAAATTAATACCGATGTCCAATATATAAGTTTATATACCAAAAGTTAATCTGACATGTCATAAATCTTAATTTTACTGAACGATTTTTGCTGAAAGGATTATCAGGAACAAACGTTACCGACTAGGTTAAAATCGTACTTGATTAACACCATCTGAGTCTTTAAATCTTTTAAAGAATAATTATCTTCCTTATTGCCTGCGATGCCATAGGTCGAACTGGGGTTTTGGGGTATCATTTTAAAACAAGCTCCGCCTCTGAGCCAAGGTTTTCTTCCAAACTTTATTGTTTAATCCCGCCCTCTATTATGAAATTAAATAATTAAATCGATCAATAAATAGAGAGTTGCGTGTGTGAGTGTTTTTAACGCCCTTGTCGATGCACCTAAAAATGGGATGACGCGAGATTGTAAGGGGGTTAGAATTTCGGAAAAAGTTGAGGGGGTGAAAGCAAATTCATTTATTGCGGAAAATCTGTACGAAAATTTCAAATTGAATCAGGAAAAGGGATTCCTTTCCACGAACAACATCCCCTTTTAGATCCACCACTGTTTTGGCATGTTTTTTATTCAAAAGCAAATGAAAACTTTTTTTATTCAACTGGGTTTTTTCTCTTGAAAAGGAGTGAGTGGGTGTGGTGTTTTACGCCTAGCGACAATATATGGGTTATGTATGGGCGATTGCAAAAGAATCCATGAACATGAACAATTTATTTTTACTATAAAAATTGTATCTGTTTAATTTGAAATTAATTTTCTTTGAAAAAGAAATCCTCAAAATCATATAGTTTCTATCGATTATGGGTCTGGTTTTAGTGGTGCTTTGTTTAAACGAAACCGAAACCCCGATAAAATACAGTATTTGTTTTGCATTGTAATGTTGTGTGCAATTGAGTGTCATATACATGTTTGTTATGCCCTATAAAGGCCAATAGGAATTAAGAATATCTTAATAACGCTATATATTAATATCTAACACTACCAAAAATCTTCTTTTTTTACGTTTAAACTCCTTTTGTAGTCTATTGTATATTCATATTGATATTTGCAGGGGCACCTACTAAAAGTAATGTTACATTTTGTGACAATGTCATAAATTTGGAGATAAATTGTCATTTTTTTTGTTGACTCTGGTCCAATGAATTCCATCAAATGCACCTTATGTCTACGCCTACCGAAATGTAAAATTATTTGCGTTTTTATAAATGTCTATGAAAACTGAACCCAAGTTTTCAGCTGTCTTCATAATTTTCCAATTCTTCTGAGCTTTCTTTTCAATTCTTAGTCATTCGGTTTGTCAACTCTCGCGTGCCTCCCTTTTTCAGTTTTTTCTCTACTTCATTTTGAAGGCATCTATTTGAAGTCACTTATTAGTTATCAAAATGAAAATACAAAGAAGCAGTACATGTTTTCAAATTTTCTTTAATCAGGCTTTTGAAAATGATCACAAATAATTAAAGCCTATTTTTGAATGCAGCTAAGGGTTGCACTTAATGTAAATATGCAAAAAGACGTAACGGATCGAGCTAATTATATCTGCAAAAATGAAGTCCGAGAAAACATTACAGCTATATCTTATTTGCACTGCAATTAACAATACGCCAAAAACATTTTATAATTTAAATATCAAGATTTGCCGTTTTGATGGAAACAAGGAAATGTGCATTTAGCCGTCTATTTTAATACACCTACGTTAAAAGTTTATATTAAACATGATGTTGATAAGTTCTGACAAATAGCAGATCCATAAAAGGGGTTTGGGGTTTTTTTTGGGGGGGGGGATATCCCGTATCCGAAAAAGTGTTTTCCAATTTCCAATATCCCTGTAAATAAAATGGATTTAAATATCCCATATCCCAGTAAGTTTAGCCTCAAATATCCTGTATACCATGAATAAAGTGAATATCCCATATTCCAATATGCCCTAAACAAGCCTCATAAAACACTTATTCCGTTTTCCGTTCCGTTTTCCGTTTCCGTTCCGCGTTCCGTTTCCGCGTTTTAGTAACACCCCAGGACAAACACACTTTTAAAAGATTACATTCCTAAATGGCCGAGACAACAATTGGACAAAATTATACATTTCCACGGAAAGCTGAAACTTATATGTAATTGAATATATGATTTCGGCGGATAAAAATGAAAACAAAGTTTATCGGAACATCAGTAAGATGATATAAATATTTTACGAAAATGAAGACGAGTCACGAGGATCTCGAAGACAAATCCTGAGGATCTCGAAGCGGTTTCAACAACTTATCAAGGCTATCTGAAAAATGAAACAAGCAACATGTATCATGCATGAACGGTTTGAAAGAAAGGTCTTGTTTTGAAGGTTAAAATAAGCTTATATTTTCCTTCCACAGTTTGATAAACAGATTGGGTATCCAACTGAGTTTAGTCATTTTTTGGACAATGTTATAGAAAAGACTAACTTAATAAACACTAAATTAAATGGAAAGATAAAGTAGAAATATTTTATTCTTTCTGTATAAGCTTTTAAATAAAATGACCCAACAATAGTGTGTGGAAAGTGTGAATAGATAGTAATTAACAATATTCCCTTTGATGTGTATGATTACGGTGAACGATTTTAATACATGTAAATATGTGTGATCTGTATTGAGTTTGGGACATTTTTAATTATTCCGGAACAGTTTTCTATAGAATTTATTCCTTGTATGCGTTTTATTAATTTGCGAAAACAAAGTTGTACATATCTTCATAGAACAAGGCTGAGAATTTTCATTATTTTTTTTCTGTTTTATTTTGTTGTTGTGTTTTTTCTTGTTTGTTTGTTTCTTGCTATGGGGGGTTTGATGCACGATAGTTAAATAAAGTATCCGCTTTTATCAGTATTATATGCTTATTAAAAATACCACTTTAGTATTTACCAAATGGTGTGGCTTCCTGAATACAACTAAATTATTGCTTGCTGGACGTTAAAGGCCAATAAGTCAATCGTCCAAATTATGTCTACCATTGGCTTCCTAGCTTTAAGACCAAAACACGTTCTTCCTTATCAAACATCTCAATCTCCCCTCCCCAACAGAGATATTTAAAATAATGGTTAACTCTTTAGCGAGTTAAATATTTTAATTCCATTTTAATCGTAAAAGCAAACAAGGACTACTGTCAACATTTTAAATTTTCTGGTCTATAATTAAACCAGAACAGTGGGAATATGCGTGTAATTGTTGTTTAAGTACTATATTTTTTAGTTATAAGAGCTTATGTTACTTTTTATTATTTATAGTGTATATTTATGCCGTGTATGCTATCGCAGATCACCTTCCCATAGATTACTCTCGGTCGACTCGACTTGACAAAACATTACCAACTTTCTATAGCAAAGAACACCAACTAAAAACAATTACAGACTTCATAATTCGAAACCGACTCTTAATAAAAATTTTTTTTAAACTTAATCAGCTGAAATAAAGTTTTAAACCGGATAAACAAATCCTTTAGAATTTTTTTACATTTTTTTTTCTAAATTGCTTTTACAGTGACTTCAGCCACACTATATCATGTACCCCCCCAAATTAAGCTTTGTATCCACTAGACTTTTTACAATTTTTACTGCTTTATCAAGACTGGGTTGTATGACCGTATTACCTGGGTAAAGACGAGGTGTCTGATTTATTTAAATTGTATGTATGCATTTTACGGAATCAAACAAGTTCGTCTCCGCTTTGTCTTGAATTAAACAAGAAAGATAACCCGCTAAAAAGGGCAACAAAAAGATTTGCATCTTACTCCAAAACAATGCAGTGATTTTTCAGCCTAAAGGTAGGTCAGTTCTTCAATATTGGCGATAAAAACTAATGCTTCAACCAAGAAAAATAATATATATACATATATATTATAATATTAAGCACAATAAGATTGAATATACAATCTACATGTATAATACTTGTTTTATGGGGCTACACGGTAGATATCGTTTCTGGTTTTCGATAGCTTAAGAGTTTATGAAATAAAACTTGTTTTTTACCCAAAAGATATTATTTATGTACCTGTTTGTTTCATAGATATACTCCTTCAAACTTCTAAAAAAATTACTGGTAAGCGTCCGGTTCTTACAGTTTTAAACGACCTCACCTTTAAGTTTATATGGAAGACAATGCTGGCAATACAATTATGACTTTCCACTTACAGGGAAAGCCTTATTGTTATTAGTGGGCTATAATTATTCTTTGTTTCGCTAACTTTTGTTTTGCGATATAAATTTTGTTTCGCGACATGTCTTAAAAATTTGTACCATGGACCTGTTAATCGTTATTATACGCTTTTGTAGTTCATCCGGGCATAACGATCCCTCTAACTTGACAGATTTTTCTCCCCTTCTCCTAACATTCATAACATCGTGTGCAAATTAACATCGAAACCGTACAATATATACAATGAAAATTGTTCATGGTCAGTTTCACATCACGACACCGTAACATATCGGGCAAAGGATTTCAAGACGACTCCTTATAATAAGTTTCTTCCCCTTCTTTATTCCACTTTGTAACTCATGAACCAGATATGATGGAGACTTAGGGTTTTCACTGTTGGTCATCATTTGACCTTGACCTTGAAGGTCACATTGCAGTGTGAGCGATTATCCTCTTTAAACATAAGAGCTACAGAAATAAATCTTTTTTTTCAAAATATTGAACGTATTAAGGTCTTGAAAGGTCACAGCAAATGATTTTTCTCTCCTTAAATCAATAACATGTACTGTAAATAATAATATCTCGGTAACTATTAGTGGTTTTTAAGGTCAATTTAGTCCTTCAATTTTATGACCGTTTTTATCTCAATATACGAATGGTTTTTATTTTGATACATATATAGTGTGAAATTGATTTGACGTTTTCTATTTTAACAGAAATCTAAATAGTTTCTCTTTTCTACCAAAACGAATGTTTATTGGTCAAATTTAAAGGTCTTTTAGTTCTGGTACCTGTAGTTTCTTTTTAAATGGAAAGCCTTCTAATCGTTAGAGAGAACGATTGAACTTATATTTTATAATATTATTCATATAAAATTAGTCTACATTGGATAATTGGGTTAGAAGATGACAGAAAAGTTTAAAGAGTATCAAAGTAAAAAAAGGGGGGATTTATGGAAAAATTCTTGCGTCTTATCGAAAATAAAATCAAAGAAAACCTATGAAAAAGACAAGAGCTCACAATCCGAAGGAGGAAAAAAAATGAACATAGGTTAACCTTTTTTGCTATAATTTGTACGTTTTCCATTAATAAGCCGAAAATTCTCTGCCTTCCAACGCCTTTGTAGACTGATGGGAGAGTGGGACGTCAGAGAGCTCTACAGTGAGGAATTGCATAAATGAAATTAAAAATTCAAAAGAACTGAGGTCATCTTAAGGTCTGGATCGCATCCCCAAATGTAATAGCATTAAAATCTTTCATCTTTTGACACTCTACACGGCATACATCATATGCAGCTTAAAACCAGGCTTAAAGATCTTATTAAACGCTCCTTTTTACGTAAATGGAATGAGACCATATACAATACCTGGTACTAAGCCATAACAGAACTTACTCTGTCCTTTATGACGATAAATTGAATAATAAATTTCCTGAAAACCAAATCTGTCAAATGTTAGATTTTAAGATTGATAGTACATTTGTCATGTTTGGAGGACATTTTTTTAAACAGATCGCTAATATTTCAGTGGGTACTAATTGTGCTGCTCTCCTCGCTGACCTGTTTTTTACTGCTATGAAGTGGTGTTCCTAAAAGGCCTTCTGAAGAAGAAAGAAAAGAATCTGCCCCAGATCTTTAATTTCACATTCCGCTATATTGATGATGTTTTGTCCCTCAACAATGCAAAATGTAGTGACTATTTGTATTCAATCTACCCACGCGAGCCTAAAATTAAAGCGTCACCGATACACTAGGGTCAGCCTCTTACTTAGACCTACTTCTAGAAATATACCCAAGAAAACTACAAACTAGACTCTACGTTCATCAATAGCAACATTTCAGCAGCTCCAGCGTATGATGTATATATTTCACATCCTACATCCTGCGATCGGTATTCGTACATTTTCTAGACCCCTCAACAAGCTGTCTGTTGACTTCTAAGCTACTCAAACAAGGGATAGTTGTACTTAGGTTGATGTTATCCTTTAAGAAGTTATGGTCTTTTTAGTGACTTAATTGATCGTTATAGGAATCAATCTCTCAAATACTTTCGGACATTTTCGCTGAGTCTTAGGTAGTCCTGGGTTTTACGTTTTCCTAGACATGAGAACCAGAGTAACTCGACGGGTCTCTACTTAGGGGCAGGGACTGCTTACTAGTCCCGAGCATCTGAGTGCAGCCATGGTTTTATTAGGATCGGATTACTCGGTTTCTGGTTTGGGGGTTTGGTTTTTGTTTTTCGTTGTTTATGTATGTCTATATCCGGATTTGTAATTGTTCTTTGACGTTCGGTCGGTTTCCTTGCTTTTTTTTCTTTCTACTAGAAGAAGTTTAGAACCCGAATGTGTGTTGCATCATGGGAAGGTGTCGTATTTGTAAATGAAGATTCATATATGATTGTACTTAGCACAATTTTAATACAAGAAATCTTTTGATGCAAAGCATCAGTTCGCCGCCGATTTGTTCTGCATTCTGCACGCGTTTGTCAAAATGATTAAAAAAAAATTACGGGATGCATTTTAAAGCATGTTTATACCTACGTTACAGAGGTTATTTTTATGTTCTTTGCAATTATATTGTAATGTGTCAAAGCTTTAAGTTAATATTTTGTTCAAATTATACATTAACAGCATATACTTTAGACCCACTAGTGTGTTTTTCTTAGAGGCTGTATTATGTATAATCAAAAGTTTCGAACCTTGAATATGTGTTTTTCTATCTGTTTGCATTTGCTTAAATGCAAAATACATATCATCTCGACAATATGGCAATTAGAGAAAATAATCTCAATTTTTAGATTGGATTAAAAAATTGTACGTGTAGAGGACCAGAAGAATAAATAATCACAGTCGTTGTTTTTATATAATATAAAAGCGTGTGTAGCAGACATCTCAGATTTTCAATCGAACTAAAAACAAACAATTTCTAAGGACTATCTAATGAACATTCGCTTAGAAAGAATAGCAATTTCTAAACAGAAGGCATTTTAACTTTTTCCCCCATAAGGTTCTATGTAAAGCTGTTGTGGCTATTTGAATTGCCCATTTCTAAATTTGCGCACATGTAATCTTTTGTCATGCATCAAATCACACATATACTTGAATTAAAACTAATATTTAAGTTGTTCAATTCACTTATTGACATAACATTTATATATTGAATCTTACAAATGCGGCCTACTCCGGAATTGTATAAACAAAATTGCCTTTTATTCTCAGGTTTCCGATTTTTCAAACATACGCTCTTCGATAGAACTATCACCGAATTATACAGTACCAGGATAAAAAATGGTCTCCCTCTATTATTTACTTCCGTAAATAGAATACCAACAAAATTTATTATTACATGAAACTTTGATATTACCCAAGCATTTTTGCAGTCGAAACTTAGCTATCATCTTGTTTTTTCACTCAAGTTAAATGATTGACATTCTTGTAGCAAATTTCTGTTCATTTATGGTAACTAAGTGTACTTAGAAATATTTTCTCCTTTATCCATCGTTAGCAACGAAAGTGAATACAAATTGGCGATAATAATTAGGTCACATGAATCGTTATATGGTAAAGTGACCAACGACAACATAGAATCATGGCGGCAACAAACAGTATTTTCAAAGACGAAAATGAAATAACTTCTGGATATTTGGCAATGTCTAAAGCACCCATAACGGGAACATGAATTTTGCATAAATAAATCAAAGTTGGAATATTTTATCTGCTACATTACCAGTAATGGGACTAAGTTATGCTTTGTTGATTGTAATTGTTGGTAATGTGATGACTCGAAGAGTATTGATTGCTGGAATAATTCTGGCAATGTCCCTGGCAAAAGGAATAGGACAAATACAACTGTAAACAGTAGGCTAAAAACAACTAAATTATTCGTCCCAACTAAACTATCACGCAAAATTTCAAGTCTATTTGTCACCTCTTTCCACAATTTATTTATTACTGTCGTGCTAATATGTACATGTACCTAAATACTGTTTGACAGAAAGGTACACATAATTTACCTAAACGGTAGTATATTAAATACAAAGAAAAAAAACTTACGCATTTAGCATTATGTCAAATTACTATTTTGTACTTTTTTGTTTTAAAAAAAATCGATTATTTAAGTATTCAATTTGTTCAGTTGTACGGATTTAATTTTTTTTAATCTAACCTGACAAATTGAACTGTGTTATGACTGGTTTCCTTAGTGCCTGCTTTTTTGTGTTATGATTGGTTTTTACGGTTTGCATGCTTAGAGCATTACGAATGTTTCACGGATTTCACGATTTTAGTGTAATATATGAATATATGTTTGCAAGCGTTTCAGTGTTAATACTAGTTCACGGATTTCACGATTTTAGTGTAATATATGAATATATGTTTGCAAGCGTTTCAGTGTTAATACTAGTTCACGGATTGTATGATTTTAGTGTAGATGATTTTTCCATTTCAAGCGCTATAGTGTTAATACTAGTTCACGCGCATTGCATGCTTTTTATATGAAAAGTTTTCTAATTACATTACTGTTTCACGAAATCGTTCTCTGCCCGGATTGACTGCAATGATAGTTCAGTCAGATTTTCTGGCAGTATAATTTGATCTAGTTGATGGACTTCCTTTATCAGTATGTTAATTATCACGTGATTGTTAGTATCCCGGCCGAACATTATTTTGTTTAAGGCAATTTGTACTTTTTATCAGATTTAGACTAATGGCTTTCGATTACGTCACTATGATATTTTTCCATTTTTTACCTTTTAAAATAATGTTTTAATTTCGTTTCTTATCATTTTGTATGAGTCACTTCAAAACATAGATTTGATTTTTGTGTAAATCCTACGGCTTTAAAAAAAAATGGGAAATTTTGTTTTATTCATGCAGGGAAAAACTGTTTAGTTAAATTAAAATTTTGGATGGGATGTTTTGTTGCGAATTCTTCATTGTAACGAACATTAAGTAGATTTAAATATCATTTATACCTGTATAGTGACAAAAAATGTTTATTTTTTTAAATAGGACAAGGAATGATTTGGGAATTTGACAGACCATTTCATGTTATTATTTTCTGACTTGCGTAGATTTCCAATAAATTAGCACACGTTTAGCTAACTCCGCAGACCAAATTGCAGTGACGTACAATTTAAATGACACGAATACTTGTTTTGTATTACCTAAATTAATAAACGCGATTACGTGCACGGACGAGAACTTCTAGAGGCCGTTTATGTCATAATTCAAGGGCCTCGGCCTCCAGTGGTTAAGGTAGTTCGTCTACTATTGATCACGTGGTCTGTCAACACTGAGGTTGCGGGTTCGATTCTCCTTGGGGGCAGGGTGTAGTCTTATTCAATCTTAAGGACTGCCAATTTTCCTCCCTGAGGTCGGGAGTTCTTTCCGGGGTACTGCGGCTTCCTTAACACTCCAGTAAATACGGTCACAGTCCTTGGGGCAATGATATGTTGTCATTGACCTATCTTGTCACTGAGAGTATAATATATGTATTTGTAAACATCGTAAAAATACTGACCCTAAAAATAAAAATTTAGCGTCATTTACAAGTTATAAACAGCCCGATTTGTGTCCATTTTTATACAAATAACTATTTCACTGAAATTTAAAACCGAGGGGATTAGCCGGTCATTGGTTTACGCGATGGGTATGTATACAGTATTCATATAATATACGTGTAAAATGTCGCGTTTCAAGTTTAATTTATTATGCAAACTGTTTGGTTTGACAGAATAAAATTATATAAATCGTTTACTCTATGACACAGTAAAGTGTACGTGTAAATAGTATTACCGTTATTTATTGTCATAAACACCATGTTGTATATTATTAAAAGTGGCAGTGTGGTCCACAGAATATTCTTAACTTTTATTTTCTTTGGTGTGTAAAAGTCGCCCAGTTGTGAAAACCAGAGAGTCTCCGATGCAAAAATATTATTTCCTAGAATTGTGTGCAATAACAATATTCCTTGTGACATTTAGGATATTTATGTTTTGACATGCTGTTTTCAAAGGAGGAACCATCGAGATTCCGTTACATTATTGTTATATGTTTTCGTGTCTGTGGATTGATTACATTGGGTTTTCCCAGCAAAATACCTTCATATATATCAAGGCAGATTGAAAGCAAATACCGGAATGACGATGCATTTGGAAACTACATAACATTCCACGGTTCGTCCAGTCAGTCAACTGAATCGTACAAAAACATATAGATGTCCCGTGTAAATACGGATGCACCGGTATAAAATAACAAACAACGTTACAAGAAACCATTAAACTACAGTAATATTTTTTCTTGACATGACAAGACACATCTACAGCATTGCGACATTTTATGAGTGATTATGATACAGGTCTATGACGATATATGTTAATATATTTTACATTTTTATTTGAAACTAGGAAACTAAATGGTAGACACGTGTGTTTTTGGTGCAGGACCAGAAAGTAATATAATCTGAAAATGTGACCAACTTAAATGTTATTTCAATTTTCTCCGAATAATGGCGCTGAATGTTTATGTGTTTTCAAGAACACTGAAAAAATTTCGAAAGAACGGAGTTTTACCTAAATTAAATTGTTACAAAGAAGGATATAATTCTGAAATGCGAAATAGACTGATGAGCCATCAACATATCATTTAAATTTGTGTGGTATTTTGTTTGCAGATAATGGCTATTTCTAAAGAACGTATTGCATGCTTGTTTTGGACTGGGGCTATTTGCGCTCTCGTGTGTACCATTTTGTATACGTCGCTTTGTATTCTGAAAATGTAAGTACGATTTTTTACAGGATAGACTTATGTGTGTTTGCTTTTGACGCCATGTTTTATTGTATTTTGAGGCATGTATCGCGTGTTATCATAGTATTTTTGTAAATAACGCCTTTGATTTGGCCTGTTTTGGTTTTAGCTTTCTTTCAAACGTTGATTTCGTCAGAAAGTGATGACGTTTCACACATCACCGTAATATGTTATCATTTTGCGTGCTATTGATGCAGCACGGCGCTGTATTTATCATACATGATTCTGGGCGTATTATAATCTATTTAAAACCCACTGATACCCCGTCAGACTGCGTTCCGATATAGAGAACAGCAGGACAAGAGTTAATTTCGAACTGAGAATGTTTACATAGTTCCAGAAAGTTTTTTTAAACATTTAGATAGACAAATGAATGTTAATTAGTCACTGTTATTAAAAGGGAATACAATCTTATATAGGTCATTTATACAGTAAAGTTTACATGTTTAAAAATGACAGAATAGGTAACATGGATTGTAAGTAATGACTACTTACTTTGTCGCATGAATTTTTGTCTCCGAGAATTTATTAGGTTTTTTTCTTGCATGTAGTGTGCATCATAGAAAAACAACACTTTTAACAAAACAAGTGTCAATTTTCAGTTCTTACCTCGACCGTAATTCAAGTGTACTTTAACAACAGTAAAGTAGCTCGTACTAATACTCTGTCGAATCACTGTACCTGTTCTTATATTGTTATAAATACTCTATATCTACCTACGTCAATGTGCAGTCATACGACCCCGACCATCATATATCAATTGTGACATGAAAGTCATCCTTTTATAAATAACATGCAGTATATATGTATATGAAACATTTTATAATTAACCTGAATTTTATATGATTATGCATTGGAGTTTTGACAACAGTAAAACTTTATCACGTATATATATATATATATTTTGATTATTTTATTAATTTATTACCTTATTATGACATGCATTTTTCTCTCCTTTCTCCAGCACTTTTTCTTTTTGTTCTATATACATCGATCACGTGACATGTAAGACTTTCTTTATATAACGAGTAAAAGAACTCGAAGAGGATACAATTAGTGAAAAATCGGAGTCTCTACCCCTGGAGCATTACATAGGTTATTCGGACAACATGCGATGACAATGATACAGTATCTGTGTAGCTGATAGATAAGGCTATAAGATACCATTTGGATAGTGGCCTATAGTAGAACCTTCCATATTATAGTTTTAAATTGGCCAGTGGTTTCAAAGACAATTATATACAATTGTTAAGCTCTGTTACTATTTTAATACACTCGAATTCACCCGTATGACTGATAATCGTAGGTCGGACTTTTAACATACAGGAACACTATATATGATTATGACTAATGAACATGAGTAAGTATTCTGTGTTTCGAAAGCCGTAATCTTAGATTATTACCGTCTCCCATGGAGACGGTATACATAGTCAAATGATGAACAGTACACGGAGTATATTCTTGGGTTGAATCGGGATTGTAATCAGTATTTTTGTGTAGTAATGTTACGTTCGTCATATTGACTTCTATTTCATTCAGTGCATTGGTCAGTGAACAATTAAAAGGTAAAACATTGCACCAAAATTTCACTACTTTTAAATCTGTTTGGTAAAAAACTGATATTTTATGTATCTTTATTTCCGTTCTGATATTGATGCAAATAGAACAACACATATTTATACCGCTCATTTTGAACATTTATTCGGGGAGTCAATTTTTGTTTAATTATTTTTCAAAAAACCACGTATGAAGTGACGACAGTTATTTAAATCTCTCAAGCACCATTGGTTAATAGTTTAGCGTAAACAATATCCTTAAAGGTACATTGCTTACCTATCCAATATATAAATTACAAACAACAGATACTTTAATAATACAGTAAAAAAAAAAAGGGAAATGCAGGTAAGAGACTGTTAGCTTTTTAATAAAGCTTAACTTGTTGGCGATTATCCTAGATTATGGAGAAGATGTAACTTTCGCGTGCCATATACGTTTTCTAACGATTTGTCAGTATAAGCTGGTTCTTGACAGGCTTAACGCGTAGCGAGAAATACAAGCGCGTTCCAGTTTATTCCAGTTGAGAATGTCATTCTGAAGTAAAACCAGCAATTGGACATGCGACATGAACAACTAACGATTGGTTGAAATCTTTGCTACAAATTGCGTAATATGCAGGTCAACATATACATTCTGCTACACACAGAAGAAAATATTTTGTTTGAAAAGAGGATAACTTGCCTTTGTTCGTCAGTTTTTACCACATTCTCACAAATCTGTAGTTATATTCTGTTACAAAATGTAGGAATGATAAAAATTTTAAACTAAATTTTCCAGAACTGAGGTTAGCAGAGAAACCTGTGGGTTTTTAGAGGTAGGATCTGTGGCTTCAGTACTTGTTTTTATCGTTGGAGTAGCATATTACTGCTATAGACAGAAGGTAAGATGTATTTCAGTGGATACTTAGAACAGACAATTGTAATCTTAGTTAAAGAGTATAATTTTGCACGGTAGACATCATAATTTGACACGAAATGATGAGTCGAAAAGATAAATTAACATACATTTAAATTCGATTGTAAACCAGCAATCGCCTATGCATTTACCCCCCCACCGCCCCCCAGATATGTCATTCCGCATTACAACACTTTCGTTAATCTGTTCAATCAGAGACAAACAATTTTGACAAACTTTCATGATATCTCGGGCCATCCGAATAAATCATTAAAACAAAAATGTAACCTTCTAGATAACGGTGTGAAATTATTTACCTCCCGCGGGTAATTGTTGCCATTAAACCCATTAACAGTCATATAACTATATGTAAGACTCTTCATATATATACAATATTAGTACATTGTCAGAAAATATACAGTTTATTTGTACGAGCCTTAGAAACAGGTAGAAATGCGAGGCTCTGCATATAGTTCAAATAAACGTTATATTTTCTGACAATCTACGAATATTGTTTTTATTCTGCAACCAGAAAATACATTTAATACTAATGGAAAACATGAATAAGTGCACTTCTAACCGATTTTTTTACTTGAAATTCTCGGCGCTATTCGAAACATGCCGTAAACCAGAACAGAATACTTAATATCGTTAGAAGTAAGGACAAGGGTACCACGAGTGACGCCATTATTTACAAATAAAGCTTTAGCGGTAGTTGCAGAATAAAATAAATTTCCACGTTACTTCGCCATACTTTGATAACTCGTGACTTTCTTTTATCCAGTCTGCTGAACCCGGAAGTGACAATTTGAACTTTTTTCCACACTGGACAGTTACACAACGCCATCATTACAGATCTGTTCCAAAAGAATCTGAAGTCATGACACCGATAGCTGTCGAAGATTTACCCTCCGGTAGATATATAATTATCCACTCTGCTTACATGGATTTAAAATAGATATGTCGCAGATGAAAAAAATCATGTGCGTTGACATTTGGGGGACAAGCTAGTTCCATTAATAAAACCTCTCATTTCATGTTTATTTTCAACATTTTTATCGGATATTGATATTTTATGTTTTTAGTGAAATTCGAGGTTTCATCTTTAAACGCATTTTCCTGTGCGCAAATTCCGCTAGAAAAACGTGCGGAATGTTTAGGTTAAGTTTGATATGAAACAAGTTTGGACACACATGCAAACTACGCTAATCTAAAAGAAAAATATCTAAATTTTCTAAAAAACTGTCTTAGCTTAGAATATCGAGTACGTTTAAAGTCCTGTTTGAAGTTTTATTTGAGATACCCCTTCACTCCCATTACATTGAATGGCCGACAACGTTTCAATCTATCTTACGGATTTGTTTTTGACGAAACGAATTTTTCATTTGTTGCAATTACGACAAATTGTAGTCGTTCCGCAATAAAATACAAATTGATTCCGTGATTTTGATTTACCGTTAAATTCAAAATGTCAGCTCCCGGTAAAATTTCGCCTGGATATTTCAAACATGGACTACTTAAGTGAACATAGTTTAATTTATTGAAAACAGGTATAGTCTTTGTGTTTATGTTAGTTTCATTATATTTCACATGTTCAAATATACCGAACTTCTCAAAAAACTTTGAAATTTCAACTGACAGATAAAACCTCACATTTCAAATAATAATAAAAAATGTAAAAGACAGATGAAAATGATAAATATAAACGTTCAATGGGAGGTATTATGTTATAGAACTAGGGGACAAGCCAGTTTTATGATCTGGTAATCTACCATCATATTTCAATTCTTGAAGACTATTGTTTTAAATAATTTTACATATAATTTTTGAACTTTAGTCGTATGTTTCTCGCTTGCAAATTTGTATTTATGTATACTTGCAAAATTCATTAAATTTCCTTTGATTGACTCATTCAGTAACTTACGGCGCTGTCATGGCTACGTGACTACCACTGCGACCTATCCATAGTCTGACGCATGGTCTGATTTTAAACTAATTTGAATATCGTTATCGTATGTAGGCGTTTTGCTTTTCATTAAGCCTTTTGTATACACTGCTACTGAATAAAACATTTTCAATGTTTTTTTTCAGAATTCGAATGTTCGATTTGCAGCGATGGTAAAGGTGATGAAATTGTCGTACAACTAAAATGTTTACATTGTAAGTAAGGGCCTTAGTGGCTAGGGTTGTCAGTCCTCTACTATTGATCACATGCCTGTCAATACTGAGGTTCCGGGCTCGAGTCTCAGTGCTCGGATGAGGTGCTTGACTCAAACTTTATTTGCCAGTTTTCCACCGATTGTCGCGGTTTTCACCGGATCCTCCGGCTCCCCCCCCCCGTCCCCCGCAGTACAAACTGGAGGCCACGAAAAGGCTGAAAAAATGTTGAAAGTGGCGTTAAATTCCATTCAAACCAACACACACATTGTGTAAGTAAGCCCACAGCAGCTCTTGCATTTACACAAAACCAATTTACTTTTTTTTTCTTCACTCAAAATCAAAAATTAAGGGTCTTCATAGAAGATTGGTTAAGGTAGTTGTCATCTACCAATATCACCGGCGTGTAAACCCTGAGAGTACATGGGCAGTGTCCTTAATTGCCAGTTATCCCTCCGAAGTTTTAGGGTATTTACCGGCTACCCCTATCCGAAAAAAACTTCAGACCACATACAGCTAAAAAGTATAATTAAATATATTTTTCATTGAATATACTTAAAATACATTAACTAGAATTCTTGCTTCTTTCTGACAATTTTTTTTATAGATTATCATAAATCATGCATACAGAAATGGTTTATCTCTGACCAAGACATGAGTTGTCCGTTATGTAGGAAAACACAAGTAAGGACGGAGCAACTAGTTGTCGTAACCATGGTACCGGTACTACCGCCAATACGGTCACAGGTAAAGACAATTAAAATGTTTGCAATTTCTTAGATTCTATCATCATTTTAAATTTATTCTTCTCATTTGAATTCGCCATATCCATATCCATTTAAAGTAAACTATGTGTTCATTACATTTGAATAGTGCCCTTGCAAACGTTTGACCAATAACAGCCGTTTTCAACAAATAAAATGGCTAGAACGACTTTATTTGTAACAAAACACGTCAGATAAATAAATTGTAAATTATGAAGTATTACCATTAATGTTATGATTATTTAGTTCAATATGCCTATTACACAGGTTTTTATAATCAATACAAAATCTCAATTTCAATCATAGTATGGAAAATCCCTAATGACGTCATAAACCTAACAAGAAAAAAATGTATTAATAACCATAAGAAGATTAAATATCTCTTTAAAGTTGAGCTCTTACATGTAACATTGCAGTCTCATTAAATGTACTTTATATAGTTTTCAATAAACATTTATAATCTCCCAGATAATACTTATTATGATTTAATGAGTTGATGTTTGAAGTCCAGCGAGAAATATTGTCAGTTGTTCTGGAATGGTGAACCCCTTTTTACTTGTGCCACATGTAGTGTTACTTTTTGTCAGATCGGTGCTAGTCCACAAACACACTTGCATAATTGATGACTTTTAATTAGAGCTAGATAAATAAGGAAAAATTTGAGTACATGTGTTATGCTTTTATAGTGTTGTTAGTAGTTTGTCATTTCACTAGCAGACCTGTATGCCAAGAATTTCTGAAAAATTCCCCATAAAGTAGTATTGGTGTATAACACATCTAAATCAACGTTTTCATTGAATAATTTTGCATTTACTTTAATCTAACAGTACTGTCTTTATCTTAGAAATGGGAGAAATTACTAGTTCTCTAAGATTTGGGAGACAACTTCTGTTCTCTAAGATTTCCGGCGTGTGTACTATACCGTTGTACTAGACCAAAGGTTAATAAATTCCCACGCTTTTAAAGGAAATCTTATCTCCCTTTTAATTGTTAAATATATGAAAAATATCTATAACTATATTGTTTTCTGGAGAAAAAAGGACCTTCGTCTCATGCTGTACTTTATATTATTCTCAACTGACAACTCAACTGTCTTTCTCGTGAATTTTAGCTCCTCCTCCGGGTATCTGCACATAACCAACCGTTTTTCATATGGTAACTGAAACATAACTACTGAAAATGATTGAGGAAAGAAAAGCATTTCTACTGTCTGTTACTGTACTTATAATGTTAATTTCCTCTGTTCAAAGGTTTGAGGAAGTCAAAGATTGGCAGATGGATGATCTAAATGTCCAATATATTACATTAACAAGAAGAATGATAAGAACGAAACGTAACGCCGCCGAATGTCAAATCTAAACGGGGTATTTCCCGTGGTAGGAGTCGGAATACAAAGTGTAGCATTCAGTTATATGAATGTATTAATAACTGTGCCGAATTAAGTTGCACTGGAATTGAAGTCTTTCAGAATGTTGTATTTATTACATAGACATCTATATACATATATTTAATGTTATATTGTAAATTAAAAAAAACTTTGTTGTTACTGTAATAAAGGTAAGAAATAAAATGCTACAATAACTGATCACTTCATGTGGGATAGTCAGCTTCTAGTCGACTCCACATTAAGGATGCATAATAATGCAATCGGGAATCCTTTGGTTGGTAAATTGGCACAACTTTTAAGCTTTTGATGTATTATGTTGAAACAATCAACAATACATGAGCGAGTGGACTGTGCTGTCATAATACATAGCAGTATAAATGTTATGTATAGAAACAGCTTCAACTTACATAACCGGGAACACATTTCCTATTCACATCTGGAGTCAAATTCCCTGCTTGGTGAGCAAAATTGTTTCTCCTCCTAGATGAAAGAAACTATTATCTGGGTTGTCAATAAAGGTGAGAAATTATTTTATTAGAGAATTTACGTAAATAGATTCTTCTTGAAATTTTCCTGCCCCCGTAAACTGAATCCTCGTCGAGATCTATAGTTTTATAACAAGAAACTAAATATGTTTTTCGATCAATACACTAAAATATCAACCTTGACCTGGTTCTAAAAACTACGTTGTCACGTTGTCAAATGTCACGTTTACAAAATTTATGAATTACTGTATATATTTCATGTTTTTTTCATTAAAACCTTTGGGAAAAATCCCATGTGTTTAACATATGATTGTGTTCACAAAGCCAATATATATTACAGCTGTCAAAGGTCGAGTCGTCTGTAGAGTATTTGATAGCTGTTTGTTATTTATGATATTGATATTAGTTTTCGATATTTACCTTTATTCAATTTGCCGTTTTTATATTAAATCCTTGATAGAGGTATTTTATTTAGAGTCTGATACACTAATCAGATGGGGCTCGGTGGCCGAGTAGTTAAGGCGGTTCGTATACTATCACGTGGTCTGTCAACACTGAGATTGCGGGTTCGAGTCTTACTGCGGGCAGAGTGCGCTCGACTGCAATCTTGAAAGGATTGCCAATTTTCCTACCGAAGATCGGGATTTCCTCGGGTACACCGGCTTCCTCCCCCAATAAAACTGGACGCCATGATACAGCTGAAAGTGGCGTTAAACAACATTCCAACAAACTAATCAGCTGTTTAAAGAAATATTGGCTAGGACATATATAATGGACAAACACAGATAAGCATAATATAAACCGTTTATTTCATAACAAATAATAATTTTCACAATAAATATGTTTAAACAATTATACACAATAAATGAAACAATTTTGACTGTTAATATTGACGCATTAGGGCGAGTCTCCCCTTCAAATCGGAATGAATGCGCACCTTTAAGAGTGTTAAGTTTACAGTATATCCATATAACTGTCCTCTTTATGTCTTCAATAAGCAGTATAACCGTCACTAGCCTGAATTGCCGCGCGACAACGCCTCGGCATGCTACAGATAGGTCTACTGAATAAAATTTGATGAAAACTGGTCCATTCTTCCTTCTATGTGGCAGTAATCTCCTAACTGTTGGATGTGCCGGACGGCTTTCTGTATCTTTTCCTATGAATGTTAATGGAATTCGAGTCTGTTGAAAGAATTGGCCAATCCTTTCTATCGATGGTTTCATTTTTCAAAGGCTCATTGACAACTACACGAGCTCTGTGAGTGCGAGCGTTAGGGTCCATTGAAATAAACTCAACGCCAACAGTGCCTGCATAAGACCTAAAAACCGGGTTTAATATTTTATCTCTGTATCTAATACTGTGAGATTTCCTGCGATAAATTAATATTTCGAGCCCAAACCATCACAGAACCACATCCAAACGGTCGTGTTTGGTAACACAACAGTCCGATTAACGCTCATGTGCCTTGCGCCAAACATGACTACGTGCATCATGAAAATCTATGCAAGAACTTGACTCATCTTTAAAACGAACAGAAGTTCAATGACGTAGTTGATATTGCACATGATTTTGTGCCCAGTGAGCTCTTCGATGCTTCAGTTAATGTAGAAAGCTCAAAGAATAAGCTGCACAAAGTCAGTTTTCACCAACATTTTTTATAAGTGTACTTTATTTGTGTGTACCAGTCCCATAGATTTGTACATCAGAGCCATCAAATTTGCGGATCTATATTTGTGTATATATCGGAAATGGGTACCTCCTATTGTGGAAACGTCTACTAGAAATTTCCATATAATGTTTGATTTTCAGCAACATTTACACATGTGACTTGCGAATCTTCCATTTAGGAAACGTTTCAGATATTGTTTTGAACAATTCTCAGTTGCTGTTTCACGTTTTTCTATCATTCTGTACATGGTACTTGAATGGGTTTCCAGGGCTTTTAGAGCTGTCCAGCACGTCCCCAGGTGGCGAATAGGACAGGCTCTTTTGTTGATAGTTATCAGATGATAATACGGAAAGCCTGACCACGAACCATAGTGGGTAGCATTTAAGGAGCGTGCCACGCTTCTTGTGTGGTTTTTCAGTTAGTAGTTTTAGAAAAAGAAGGCGTGTTGAAGCCGCTTCCAAAAGGTAAATTTTCCGTTTCTACTGAATACTTCATACTTTTCCAGTGGCAGTCAGATTGATTGGTGGATTGTTTAATTAATTAATTATTTATATTAAAGTTATATTTATGATAAATCAATCTAAGATTAAATCATTCACTCCCCCCTGTTTGGTATTTCTCTGCGTTCCGACAAAGAACTAGAGGCTCCCAGGAGCCTGTAATCGCTCACCTTGAACCCAAATTTTTGAAATTTACAGTTTCAGTCTAGTTGTTATAGCTTTTAAGTTACTGTACAAAAACTAAACATTTTTTCAAAAATTTTGTTTAGTTCAATAACATCTATAAGGTGCCATCAGACAATTTCTGAAAATTAAATGATTTGTAGGCCTTGTCCTTTAGGGTAATTTAGAAATTTGCAGTTTTACTCTATAAATTAGTCTATAACACAACTATAGTCAGCTTTACTGTGTCTTTCCGATGGGTGTTTCCCTGACAAAATGGAAAACTGCTACCGCGTTTGGTCGAGTTTATGATCCTTTTGTAAATCTCAGATAACACTTTTTGAAATCAACAATTATTTTCCACAGTTAATCGGCGTTCTAAAATGCGGCTGAATTTTCATTTCATTTTCAATGACATGGCAAGTTTTACAAAAATGGTTATCCCTAAGTGTTTTGAAGTATCGACCCCTCTCTATTTCTAGATTTTGATCGCCTAAACGAAGTTTTGAAAAGCACCTTTTTATAGACAAATCATGACTTGATAAGTTAAATTCTTGATCGAGACTGAGTTTAAGATTTTTGTATGAAAATAGCTTATTTGTTTCATCAAAACTATTTATCTTATTTACTATAGTATTTTTATATTTTTATTCAACCAATCTTTTGATCAGAGGTTTAATAAAGTAAACTTCATTCATATTATTGATAATAGTGTATAGTAAAGATAGGTAATGCCTTATAACTATAACTTATGTTGTATTTTAATGGTTGTTGTTATTCGGTAACTGTAACTGATGTTATCTGGTTACTATAGTTGATGGTGTCTGTTACTATAGCTTATCTGATGTTGTCTGGTATAATTAATGGTGTCCGGTAAAGATAGTTAATGCTGTCATGATGTTGTATTTTAATGTCTGATTTTGTTCTGTAACTATAAGAAAATAGCAAGGAAACCTACCACACAACGAGAGCCGAAAGTCAAAGGACGATAACAAATCCTAATTAAGACAAACATTAAAAACACAAAAACAAAAACACAAGAACACAAAAACAGAGAGTGAGTATACTTAACATAATAGAAACATGTACTTTGGAGAAGTTAGGAGTTTCTTTCTGTAATTGGATAACAATGGAGTTACTTATTGTCATGTCCGGGGAAAGTCAAATCTAGGAAGAGGGAAGATAACCTATGACTGACGTGAAAATGTTTGACAGTATCTGAGAGACTGATTTCCCAAAAATCAGTTAAGTCATGGTGATAGCAATAAAACTTCTGAAAGGATAACATCAAATTGGGACAACAAATTCATGTTAATAGTCAGTATAGGAAATCACAATACCTATCGCAAGATGTAGCTTCATGCGTAGTGAAACATTATATGCCGGTAGTGGTGGAATGTTGCTATCTATAAATGGTAAGTTGAAAATTGGAATGTCGCAGTCATCACGTTTGTCGTAAATCTAGTTTCTATTTCATCTGTAGAAGGTCTAAATGCGAGGCAGTATTGGTGGTGTCAGATTTCAAGCTTGCTAGCGTGGATTAAATGCAAACTGGTCGAACATTAGCATTGTTCAGTAATACAAATTATCTACGTAGTGGGATGAGAAATTTAAGGTCCAGGCCAATGTCTTTTATTTCGTATTCGTAGGCCTTCCAAGACTCAACTTCCAACGATTTTAAAAACAGGTCTCCAAAGAGACTAGCACAATAAGTACCAATTAAATTTCAAAAAGATGTGAAAAACGTAGCAAATTAGCATATATTAGACCTAAACTATGTATTATTACATTTTTGTAACTAATATTCAGTTTTTAATTATTTATTATTATTAAGCTATTTTAACTGACAAAATGAGTCACTTCAAACAGTTGCTCGATCTACAGGGCTTGGTATTAACATAAACAGAACCAAGTGCATAAGAACTAATGCACAACAAAAATCCCCACCCATGTTGGATTAAAAAGTCATCGATGTAAATAACTTCACCTATCTAGGAGGTGTTGCAAAAACAAATGTGCAGAAGCAGATGAGGATATGAGGGTGAGAATTGGAAAACCTTTGTCACCTTAAATTCAATCTTGAGCAGCAAAAATATCAGCATCAAGACAAAAATCTGAATTTTTAGTCTGATATTAATCCATCCTCCTTTACCTTTACGGATCTGAGACATGGAAAACACCAAAATACGGAACATGACCTCCAAGATTTGGCAACAAATTCCTCAAACAGTTATTAACAATAAGAAGGCATGAGAACATATAAAACAGGATTATTCATCAAAAGTGTGTTATGATATCCATACAAATCAGATTTGATATAACTCACTGAATACAAAATTAAAACGTTTAAATACGTTTTATTTGTAGTTTGGGTGTACAATTTATATTACAGGTTGTTTTGTGAATAATTTTATTCCGTGGAGGCATTTAGAACAACACTGATCGAAACATAAACATAGTCTACTGTGAATGCCGTGACATATCATACGCTTGTTAAGTATATGTAACTAATCTAGACATATCTGTATATCCCGGGTGAATAAATAGTACTAGCAGGTTCTTCAGTTATTTCTCGGGATGATACGGATTTTATCAGGGTAAATCCATATCAGCCCAAATATACCTGACATCGAATATTATGATCCTTGTGATGAATTCGTAAGCTAATTATTTCACTTTCCAATGTTTTGTAGAAAAACCAAAAACAGTTCGTCGGAGAGTACGATATATATGATATACTGTTAAAACTAAAGAGAAACACATAATCTTTTTAAATTTATCAAAATTGCAATTATGTATTATACCAGGTGTTATGAATGATCAATTTAATCATTGGGTTTTTTTTGCAGGTAAATTTTCAACTTAAATCAAATTATTTGATATGGCTTTCTGCCAAATGAGCAGAGACTCTCTTAAAGTACGCATCAATTCTATCGCCTTGAAATTTGGCTATTGTTTGGCACGTGGGGTAGATTCCAGCAGACTTAACCAATGACCAGCGGTGGGCGATTTCGAATAACGACTCCTAGACCAGATGCCTACAAACAGGTCTTTCAACTACGAAATAGAACGTTGCCGAAACAGTAACCGCCGTCGGAATACTTGTATTTAGAAGAATCAGCTCGCAAACAGTCCGCAACCGACTTCGACAATATGATACCTGACCTTAAAGGACGTTCTTTTAAGCAGTTTTGACACCATTACACACACGAAAAGCGTCCGATGGTGCAACAAATTGAGTGGCAGGACATTCCGCAACTTGCGTAGAATCTGGTTCAACGACGAGCCGTCATCTGTTCAACGGTGCTCCTCCTTATGGGTCAATGGAGGGGGTAGATTCGGTGGAGGTTGGCGGCGATTTATAGTGTACAGAACTGAAACATGTCACAGGTAACTTCATTGCTCAAATGTCAAAGACAAAATTCACCTTATGTGTGTATTGACCGACAAACGAAATTGTTCCAACAGTACAATGTCTGGCCTCACACAGCGCGCTTAACAGGGGATAATCTTGAGTAGAAACAACATTTTTGTACTATCATACCCCTCAAAATCATTCGATTTTGGTCCGATTGAACACTTGTGTACCAGAGCGATAAACTGTGCGCCTCCGCTTCAGACCCTCAATCAGCTCCGTCAAATATTTCAACAGGAAAGGCGTATTTCCACGTAATATCATAAGAACGTTGATTGACTCTGTGCCAAGGAGATGCAGAGCAGTGTTGGCAGCTTGAGGTGGTCATAGATGGTGCTAACTTTAAACGTGACCGGAAGTACTCTAAACTTGATTTACAAATCTCTAAATAATTAAAATCATTGTGGTGAATATCTACATTTACTGTTGTAAAATCTGCATCGAAAATATTTCAAAACTCTGAAAAACTCCATTTTACGTTACATTTTTGCAAAGTATATATCAAGAACATGCAACTACATTTACTTATTATTTTAAAGTAATTTAAACGATATGTTTTAGAAGACATTTTGATTTCTTTTAATTAAAAGTTAACCGTGTTATATTATAAGGCTATACCTAAATGGGAGATAATCAGTACAAGAGAAAATACAGATATTTTATAAGCAGTTACACTCAATAGGTAAAGTATAATTAAGTTAGTATGGAAGTTCATTTTTAGTCGCCCGAGTACATACAGTCATTACTAGCTGTCGTAATCTGTGTCGTCTTAACAGTCCTAAACGACTAGCATTGATGCAGACTTGTTCATATTATTACTAATAAAACAATTAACAGTATATATACATTCATGTGTTCCATAACAAAAGAAAAAGAGAGAAAAGGACAAAGTCTGGATATTTCGATCAATTAATTTACAAAAATACGTACATCGCCTGGTGTTTACTGTATATAAGTTTTTTAAATATCATCAGAAAACGTGTACATTTTTCCATTTACAATGTTCATTGTAATGATGGCAGGAAAGGAGGACCGATAGGACACAGTCATAGACATAGAAACTTTACGAACATAAACCCGGCTGAGCTTAACCGACAAACAAATAACAACATACACAGTACATATAAAGCCACTGAGACACATAAACATGCTACGTGACCGTGTACAAAAGCACAAATCACAATTACTAGCTTATAAAAATTAAAAGTTAAGAAATTCGTCAGCACTATGTATGAGGCAATAAATAGCACACAAAAAGCTTACAGCATGAAGCGAGTTATTGAAAAAAGTAAGTATAAAGTATAAAATACAGAGCCGACTACAAATTGAGGAAATATACAAGATATATATAAGTGGGGGCCTCGGTGGCCTAGTGGTTAAGGTAGTTCGTCTACTACTGATCACGTGGTCTGTCAACACTGAGATTGAGAGTTGGATTCTCATTGCAAACAGGGTGTACTCGACTCCAATCTGAATTGACCAGGATTGCCAGTTTTCCTACCGCAGGTCGGGGTTTTCTCCGGGTACTCCGGCTTCCTCCCCCAATAAAAACTGGACGAAATGATATAGCTGAAAAATTGCTGAAAGTGGCGTTAAACACCATCAAACAAACAGACATATATATAAGTGAGCAGGTAAGAAAGCGTAAACCCAAACGGTTTTTTCCTCAAAGCTCTTAGCGCAAAATGTAGATGCGTTGATGACTGGACAAAAAGTACACAAAGGCACTATGGTCAGAGCTGGACAAAAGCACATGAAAAAACATGCTTATACGTTATTTGATGACTTGATATCAAATTTGCTAAACATGTTTTGTTGTGACAAAAACCCTTCAGAGTTGTACTATTTGGCTTTTGACGGGTGATGTTATAAAGAGTATGAAAATAATAACATTAATTATATTGAGCAAAGATTGGACATGGACTTAAATTGTGATTGGGTTAAAGGCAGATCTGAAGTTTTGAACCTCGGTGTAATATACAGTTTTACAACTATTTTTGAATTAAAGTTTTTAAATTTGGCCTCGGACTGTTGGTATTACCAGTATAGTAGTCATACTTTGGTGCTGATAGTAATATCATTGATTCTTACAGTGATTTAGTCATTGGCTAAATTTACTGCCCTTAAATTTTGAAAAATATTTTAATTGTAAGGTTTTCCTGTTTTCAAGGTGTAAATAGCCTTACCCAGATTTGGTATCACGTTTGGGTGATAAAAGCTTTATCATCGTCATGTGGATTTAAATATTGTTTGGGTTTGAGCGCCGCTGATGAGTCTTGATTACATGAACCGCGCGTCTGGCATAGTAAATTCTATTACCTTAGTATCTTTGATGACATTTTATTTATCAACAAAAACTTAGACAAAAGACTTAGTACCAGGGTACAACACATGTTGATCAGTCAAAATCTCAAGAAAACATATTACTTGAATATGTTTCAATACGAGGTGATGAAAATTTTAATCTTGTTAGATATAGATATAAAGCTTGTTGTCAAGTTCTTACATTCAAGCGCATACAGAATGGGAATCTATCATGTAAAGAAAGCAAGTATCTCAATAAACAAGATTTAACTTTAGGTAATTATGATGCAGACAAAGATACATGACACCTATTCCAGAGCGATAATTATGATTTGACAACAATATTACATCCAATTTTTTCTTATTGTGGTGAAAGTATGTGGTCTATCCTTCTGTCATAAAAAAGTGCTCTTCAGAGAAATACTCATGGAAGAACATGGCCAAAAGACATTACAATGTTCTGCTTAACTTTAAAATGTCGCAACAACCAGGCTGCTCAGAGTTATGAAACAGTAAGTTTTTAATTCTGCAGTCTAATAAGCAACTGAAACGGTTCAAAAACACGGTCAACAGGAGGATAGCAAATAAATCTCATATAAAATCAATATCACCTGAAGGTTAGCAATGGCGTTAAATTATTGATGAAAGGGCTATTCAACATAACTATAATTTGTATTTCTTGGCTACACAGGATTTTTATTCCCTTTTGCCCATTTCCGGTCACATACTGCTCATGATCATGAACTCTGTTTACTTCTTAGGGAGGTTGAAAATATGTTATTATATAGATAGAGATGAAATATCGAATTTTCCGAGTGACAGAAGTCACGGTAAATCACATGTGAAAATTATCGTTTATTTTCACTCTCGGGTTTTTTTCCCGCCAAAGTTGCAGTTGGTTTGTACTATACAGATATTCATCCGCCGTTCATAAAATTTAGAATTAAGCATTAAAATTTTACGAAAACAATTTTGATCTATATAATAAATACAGCTGAATAAATGGGATAATCAATTGGGCAGCATAAAGCATCAGATTAAACTCGTGCTCCGCGCACTCGTTTAATCAGATGCGTTATGCGGCAACTGTGATCATATTTTGGATATTCACTCCGCCCAATTAATTATCCCAAAATTATTAAACTTATTTTTATATCGAATATGTAAGTACAAATGGTGGACAAAACAATAGGAACTGTTTAAAGCTCTTTCTTCAGGTCAAATAACCCACAACCAGCTCATTTAGTAATATTTACAGCTTGGTGATGAAAAATCTCTGTTTGTTATGAATATTTCTCATGTTTTGAAAAAAAGGTGCGTAACAATATTTAGAAAAGTGGATGTGATACTGGATGCACATGACAATTACAATGCAAAAATTGATATTTTGAATTTTCGTGAAGCGTATATTTGGAATATATCAAGCTCATTCCTTTCCATATTCACCACAAACTTACACAAGACCGCTTTAACCTTATATCTGAAATAAAAATGAGACATTGTTGAGCTGAAGATGTGTTAATTTCAGAAATGGTCTATTAAATGCAGTAATGTAAGAAAAGCTTTGGTAATAATGACAACAAATTAGTGTTCACAGTCTACTTAATTAATACAGTGAAGACACATGGGCACCTTGAGCCGTTCTTTACTCAATGAATGGGTTTTTGGCTATTTTTGACATTTTTCCATTCTATTTTGAAATAAGTTGAAATAAGAGATAATATTGGCCCCTAAAATGACTTAATTTAATAAATATTCAACAAAAGGTCATGGAGATATGTTCTGTAAAATCGGCAAAATTTATAGGGTTACCTTAAGTATAGTTCACGTAGAAACATGATTGTGAAAGTATTTCACTTGACAACGGTAGATTGAATACATTCAGTTAATAATGATCAGGTAGTTCAACTGGTACAGTACAATCATTATTGTTTGTTTGTTTGTTTGTTTTATGGTGTTTAACGCCACTTTCAGCAATTTTTCAGCTATATCATGGCGTCCAGTTTTTATTGGGGGAGGAAGCCGAAGTACCCGGAGAAAACCCCCGACCTGCGGTAGGAAAACTTGCAATTCTTGTCAATTAAGATTGGAGTCGAGTACACCTTGCCTGCAGTGAGAACCGAACCCGCAATCTCAGTGGTGACAGACCACGTGATTACAATGATTATACTTTAGCCACTAACTCCAGTAAACAAAGAATATATATAGTAAAAACCATTTGTTCAAAGTAAGATTAGATTGAAAACTGAGTAAGACAATTCACGTAAGAGTGAATAATTTAAAGCCATCAAATGTTAAAAATATGTAGCAAACATACCCATTTTCAACTGGATCAGAATGTAACCTTAAAATAATTACCTAGTATGTTACTAGCACATAAGGCAGGTAAATGGGGCTTCCTCATCTGTGTATTTAGTCCATTCGACCTCATCTTCTAAATTAATACATTCCCTGTGGTACCAAACAAGACAAACATCATATAAGATCCAGTCTTCCTCTTCAACATATAGTTTATCACACATTACAGTCTTAATAAGTCTCCTTTAATCTCATCCTCACAAGTCAGGGTATTTATGTCCACTGAAACCCTGACTTGTGAGGATGCTTTAATCGTTTCCTCTTCCCTTTTCTTTGAGGTAACTTTTTTCTTACGGCAGTCACTGGCTTCGACTTTAAGGAGTTCTTCCAGGAGAAGACGAAACCGAGAGGCGGTTGTATTAAAAAGACAGTCTGTGCTATGGAAGAAGTCTTTATACCACAATGACCTTCTTGTTTAGAATCTATTTATGGTACGCAACTATCACACTGCATTTACCGCTCTCAGGGGCGGATGCAGCCTCAAATGAAAGGGGGGGTCCAAATTGGTCATGGTGGCCGAAGGCCACCATGCCGACCTCGCAGAGGTCGTATTACGGCAGGGGGTCTGGACGAAATGGTGTAAAATCCTGCGTTCTGACGATTTCCTGACACCTAAAACATGATTTACGATTAGTTATAACTTCTAAGCCGTCGAAAAATAAACATTTATAAAACTGCCAACACAAAAGTAGGGGTCCAGACCCCATGCTTGTCAAAACGAAAGGGGGGGTCCGGACCCCCTGGACCCCCCCTCTGGATCCGCCACTGACCGCTCTAAAGAATGTCCATTATGTTACTGTTTTTTGTTGAGTAGGTATCTTTCAAAGATTTAGGTCTTTGCACATTTGTAACAAATCTTTTTTGTGAAGGACATATCTTAAAAGGATTTTTCATTTAGAATAAGGTAGAATATTATTATTATATAGATAGAGATGAAGTATCGAATTTTCCGAGTGACAGAAATCACGGTAAATCACATGTGAAAATTATCGTTTATTTTCACTCTCGGGTTTTTTCCCGCCAAAAAGTGTCTTTTCGATGATCAAAACACAAAAGCCAAAATAATTGTTTACTAACAGACCGGAACCTGCTAAAACAATATCCTATAACATGTCATTTAGAGTGACAATATCCTTATTTGTTATTTCAGAACGAATTATTAGTTAGCTGGCGTCCTGATAAGGGCGTCCATGTTGCAGTTGGTTTTGTTCTATACAGATATTCATCCGCCGTTCATAAAATTTAGGATTAAGCATTAAAATTTTACGAAAGCAATTTTGATCTATATAATAAATAGGATAATGAATTGGGCATCGTGAATATCCAAAATATGATCACTCGTGCCGCATAAAGCATCAGATTAAACTCGTGCGCGGACAAGTTCCGCGCACTCGTTTAATCAGATGCGTTATGCGGCACTCGTGATCATATTTTGGATATTCACTCCGCCCAATTAATTATCCTATAAATCTTAAACGAAACTTTTTTCATTGTTGATTTGTCTGCATTATAGAATTTAACGACAAATTTGTTCTGCTGCTGTCTTTGATTTTTCCCGGCCTTTCCTCGCCTTTTCGTTCCCCTTTTTAAAAACGTATTTTAAAAGTCCCAGTTTAAGCCTTCAGGAAGTTTTTTATAAGTAACCAATTATCTCAGAGAATGCTGAATAAAGACAAAGATCTAGATTGGCAGTATTTGGCCACAGCTTTATTATACAAGTACAATAATATATATATAAATAAATAAATAAATAGATAAATAAATAGATAAATAAATAAATATATATATTTGAAATATAAGATAAGATTAAAGTTCAAGTCTATATATTGGTCGCCGCAACTTGATGGCAGACCATAAATGAATTAGCAACTGATATATATGGGGGATGAGCAACCCTGGGAAACAGAGGTTACTCCAGAATTTAGATATTTGCTAGTTGACAGTTAATAAAAAGGGGGGCAAGTGCAGTGAAAAATCTGCCTTATTGTCCGAAACCACCATTTGCACTCTTCTCACACTCCACGGCGATAACAAGACTGCTTTTTCCTTGCAAGGCTCCTCAATCCTCAAGCTCCAAGCTGTCCCAATACCTGAAAATATTCAAGAAAAGGAAGCGAAGTACCAATTTCATTAACACGATTATTAGCAAAATATATTACAAAATGTATTAACGTTGTGCGTTTATGTAATGGAGGTGGGTGGGAGGGTTTAAAAATTTTAGATTGCCAAACCGACATTTTTCCTGTCACCTCCTTGCAGACGATTTTCAAAAAGACCGAACCTCGATTTGGTTTTTCTATTTTAAGACAGGTTTAACCAATCACCAATCATGTGTTTAAGGAATACTAGAGCGAAAGCAACAACAGCCAACAACTATACTAGTCAGTCTTCCTTCGATAAAGGAATTTAATGCTGAATACATTAAATTGACTTATCTCAGAGAATGCTGAATAAAGACAAAGATCTAGATTGGCAGTATTTGGCCACAGCTTTATTATACAAGTACAATAATATATATATAAATAAATAAATAAATAGATAAATAAATAGATAAATAAATAAATATATATATTTGAAATATAAGATAAGATTAAAGTTCAAGTCTATATATTGGTCGCCGCAACTTGATGGCAGACCATAAATGAATTAGCAACTGATATATATGGGGGATGAGCAACCCTGGGAAACAGAGGTTACTCCAGAATTTAGATATTTGCTAGTTGACAGTTAATAAAAAGGGGGGCAAGTGCAGTGAAAAATCTGCCAAATTGACTGAAATGACAGATGCTCGTCATGTGTCGTTTCAGGCAACCGCCACAGAATGGGGGGTTTGAACTGCACAGCTGTGCCAATACTGTTAAATATATATTTATAACTAATATATAACTGATATATAACTAATATATAATATAATGTATTTCTAGTATATATATGGCATATTTATATATATAAATAACAAATTGAAATTCAAATAGCACTGTTATTCAATATAATATATTTTAGTATATATATGGCATATCTTCATCAATATAAATGTGAATAACAAATTGAAATAGCACATGAATGTCTGTACTTGAATGTATATTCAAATTCAGAACTTCTAGTATACTTATGTTGTTGGTTTGAATGTTGTTGAACGCCACTTACAGCAATTTTTCAACTATATCATGGCGTTCAGTTTTTTATTGGGGGAGAAAGCCGGAGAGCATCCCGACCTACGGTGGGAAAACTTGCTCTAGTATATAAATTTAACTAAATATTTGCAAAACAGATATACAATTAGGAATTTTTAGTATGCATATGTCATAGTCAACTAAATAATTGCAGCATGTAGATTTGTCTAAATATTTGTTTATGTAAAAATTTCAAGCGACCAGAGCACAATAACATACAGAATTGCATTCTAACCAATACATTACCAAGATCATTCCGCCCAATATTTATCATAATAAATTTTTGGAGGGTCTTGCAATTTAATACGAATTTTTAGTATGTATATGTCATAGTAATCTAAATAATTGCAGCATGTAGATTTGTCTAAATATTTGTTTATGTAACATTTTTTGGTCAATAACACGAACACAATTTGTCAAATTATTTAAAAATTTCCAGCGACCAGAGAATAATAACATCCAGAATTGCATTCTAACCAATACATTACCAAGATCTTTCCGCCCAATATTTATCATAATAAATTTTTGGAGGGTCTTCCAATTTAATAAAGGTTCCAATATAACCATTGAGTTAATGCATTCCTTATGATGTATAAGCAAACAAGGCAGAACTTGTGTTTCCTTGCAAAGCTCCTCAATTCACAAGCTCCAAGCTGACCCAATACCTGAAAATATTCGAGAAAAGGAAGCGAAGTACCAATTTCATTAACGATTTAGCAAAATATATTACAAGATGTTTGACCTGCCAAACTTGTATAGCATTCGGAATCTGTAGTGTTTTGCTAATATGCATGTATATACTAGAATTAAAAAGCAACAAACGTTATAAAGATATAAAGTGTAAATTATGTGTAAACAGTTAAAATTTAGTTACATGAAGGGATTCTAATATAATTTTTGAAAAAACATTGGATTTCTGCATTCCAAGAGATTTTATATCTTCAGTTGACAATTATTTCCATGGAGGAATGTGTTGAATTAAACAGGTAGTCCGGTGCCCACTGCGTGTTGGATCAAGTCTGGGCCTCTAAAACGCAGAACTATAGGCGCCCAGCTGGCGTGTGCCAAGAAATAAGATGTTAAATTATTTTGATAATAAAAATTGCCGGAGATGCATGTAATTCATTTATTTTAACTGACCATATCATAAATTGTTGCAAAAACAACGGTTACCATAAAAGAAATGTAAAATGAAACTGATGCCGGTAGTTCAATCAATTTTGTAACCAGTCTTAGTTAAGGTGGGTCCGGTATGACTGGTGCCTTTATTAACATAAATGGTTGCAGAAAATTAAGGTGTATTCATTCCTGTGAATACAGAACAATAATATATGTTAAAAGAAAATGTGGACAAAATACAAATACGAATACAAATATTTACTAGCACAAACTCATGGTACAGTACATGTTAAGGCACAATTTAAAGGATCAATACAAAGTGTGTTATACAAATGTAATACAATTCTTTACATTAATTGTATTTATTATTATATTATATTATATAGTATACAGATGATATAACCAATTAAAATTACGTTTTATATGACACAACTTCTTCTTAATTCAAAGCATTCTAAAATAAATGTAGCAGTAAGTTTTAGACAAAATTCAGATTTGCTATTCAACAAAAAGCATAATAGGGATTTGTTAAAAGATTTGGGATTAAACTTTTGATTTTCTTAAGAAATGTACTTCTTATCAGCTTATAATGTTTGCAATGCAACAGAAAGTGTTCTTCATTTTCAATTTCTCCTGCATTGCAAACTAGACAGTTTCCATCTTTTCTATTTAGTTTTTTGGTATCTTCCCTTTCCTATCATTAGATTATGAGCACTTAAACGCATTTTACAAAGAGCAGCCCTGTCTTTAGCTTTCTTTAAGATATCTAAATAACGAGGTCTGCATCCCATTTAAAAACAAAAATTTTGAAAAAATTCTAGTTTTGGAGATGTGTCTATAAGTGTATTTTGATTTTGGAGATTTTGATCATTTAATCTAATTTTTATTTGATTTAAGTATTGTTTAAGTGAGCTTAAATCCTGAAAAACCTAAATTATTTAAAACTGTTTTCAGTTTGATAAACCAATTGGTTGAGTGAACAGAATTTTCAAAATTAGTTTTTACTAAAGAATTTTCCGAGTCTATAATATATTCTAGATATTTGATGCTTGAGTACAGAATTTTACTTTTTAAGGGAAGTCGACATAGTTCAGCTCGACATGCATCATTAGTAGCTTTGCAATGTACACCTAGAATTTCTTTTATAAATTAAGATGTAATTTTTCAAATGGTTCAGTATCTTTAAAGTTGGAGAAAATACCCCATATTTAACTGCAGTATGTGATAATGGGTAAAATTAGTGTATCAAAGAGTTTTTCTAATAATTTGCAAGGGTTATTTAATCCAATTAGCTTTTTAATTTTCAAAATATGCTCTTTGGCTTTTTCCATCAATGTGTTAATAGCTAGATTAAAGTTGCCATTACATTTTATTAAAATGCCTAGATAACAGTACTGAGATACTGTTTCTAGATATATAAATTTTTAAATTTTAATTGGTTTAAAAAGGTTTTACCATTGGAATTAAATACTACTACTTTGGATTTATCAGTATTTACATGTAAATGCCATATTGAACAGTATTCCTGCATGGCAATGAGACAGTTTTGCAACCCTTCCTTACTCTGAGATATTAGTACAGTATCATCAGCATAAAGAAGAATGCTTACTCTAATACCACCCAAGACCACTGGGTAATATATGTTGTTTTCCAGTTTTTTTTGTTATATCATCTATAAAAAAGTTAAGGAGAAGAGGACTCCAAACATCACCTTGTTTAACACCTCTTTCAGATATAAATGGCTCACTTAGATCATTTGAAAATTTAATTTTACATAGTATCAGTATACATGGAGTATATAATTTTAAATATGTCATTAGGAGTGTTATGTTTTAGCAGTTTATAAATAAAAACCGATTCTCCACACTGTGTCAAAGGCTTTTCTTAGGTCAGTGAAGGCTGCAAACACTTTGATTTTTCATTTTATAGTTATCTGTGATAGTTTTTAAGAATAAAAATGTGATCAGAAGTCCTGCACTTCTCTTTAAATCCTATCTGGTTCTTACTTATTAGAAAGTGATTATTCATAAATTCCAAAAGTCGATTGTATATAATCTTATTAAATAATTTTCCTAAGTTTGAGCTGATAGATATTCCCCTATAATTATTAGGGTCAAATCTATTACCTTTTTTATGTAATAAAACTAAATAGTTTTCATTCCAAGATTTAGGGAAGATACCATGTGAAAAAAATTTAAAAAGTTTACAGAGTGGTTTAATTAATGCTGTGGTACTATTCTTCAGCATTTCATTAGAGATGAGGTCTGATGATGCACTTTTACCATTTTTAAGTAATTTAATTGCTTTTATCATCTCCTCACAGGTGATTTCATTGTTCGACTCACCTGAGACTGAGAAGTTAATATTTGATTTTAGGGTCTCAAATTCCTGAGTGATTTTTTGTTGTTTATTACTATATGCAGTGTCAGCTTTATTTAGTTTTTTGTAAAATGATATGAATTCTTCCTTTGGAATATCAGTGTCTTCAATTTGACCAGCTGATTCCCTTTCAAGTTTATTTATCATGTTCCAAAATACATTTGGATCTTAGCACAGTTGTTACTTAATTCAGAACAAATTTTGTTTTATATGACTTTTCTTCAAATTTGCAAAGATGTCTGTATTTTGATCTAAATGAATAGAATTTTTCCTATATTAATCTTTTCCAGGAAATCTATTTACAAGTTTTTCATAATTTTTTTTTTTTTTTTTTTTTTTTGTGTGTTCCTGAGATCTTTACATGAATCTGAGAACCAGTGTCTAGTTTTATTATATTATATATATTTTTTTTTTTATATATATTTTTTTATTTTATTTATTTTTTTTTTTTTAAATGTTGCTAGGGGGTTTAACAATTTTAGCTGATTTTTTTGCATTTTCTTGTAAAATTGTGGTTAAGGAATCAGTAGACAAATTAATGTCATTAAATTTAGTTGTCATAAATGTATCAAGCTTTTGTTTACTTTCAATGCTATTTATATTCTGGGAATACAGTTAGACCGATTCTTTTGTCAATATAAATTTACATGGAAGTGGTTCCAATGAATTTTGAAAGCTGCTCTTTACATGAAAATTTGTTAACAATGAACAACTAACATACAATGGTTTCACAAAGAAGTGAAATCATGTACCGTAAAATCAGCAAAAATATATCATTAGAAACAATAATATAATCCACAACACTACATCCATTATATGTAACACAAAAGTGTATTTTCCTAATAAATCTCCAATTGTTCTACCATTTAGTATTTTTAATCCAGATTCTTGACACGTATTCAAGAAGTTTACCACTTTTATCAATTGGTTTACTGTAAAAAAAAGCTGTGACCGTGATAGGAGGGAAGCAGGGCTTTATTCCTATTTTTATTTAAATAGAAATGCTTTACTCGTATTAATATGTCCATAACATAACATTATTATTATTATTGTTTAGGGGAAATATGAAACTAGAATTACAAGATATTGATAAAATGTCGGGAGCTCTACGATGCTTCCCGTTGTGCTAAAATTAAAGAAATTGTTAAACCATCCTGAAACCAAATAACATTTTTCGAGATTTCTGGGTTTGGAAGATAATTTAACAATTTTTTTTTCCAAAGAAGTTTTGTTGAATGGAAGATTAATAAGGATTAAAAATTTTAGATTGCCAAACCGACATTTTTCCTGTCACCTCCTTGCAGACGATTTTCAAAAAGACCGAACCTCGATTTGGTTTTTCTATTTTAAGACAGGTTTAACCAATCACCAATCATGTGTTTAAGGAATACTAGAGCGAAAGCAACAACAGCCAACAACTATACTAGTCAGTCTTCCTTCGATAAAGGAATTTAATGCTGAATACATTAAATTGACGTAAATACGTGAAAGCTGTTATTTGCTCTCACTTTTCTCAATAACTTAATGTTTCTTATAATTATATGTATCTTACTCAAAATTTCTATCAAATAGTTGACAACATTCATTTTCATTTGGTCTATCCAAGGACTAAAGAAAACAAATCGTGTGGTCTGAAAGCTGACCCTGTTCTAACTCATTAATAGCATTAATCAACTGTGGTTCACATGGGTTTGTGAACTATAAGTAAGTTAATTTTATGCGGAAAGTAATGTATAACCCGTTGAAGTCCGCAACACTCATTTCTTGGGGCACTGTTGTAAACTTGTTTTAATGATTTAATGTGCCTTTTATATATTATTCAGGTTCTTGACATTGATTTCATGATCGAATTTTATTGCTCATAAAAGTCCGGCAAATGCACCGTGACAATTGATATTGTGACGATTCATCTTGTTATGAGAATGTTTATCTCGTCTAGATACAATTATTTGAAGTTAATTCGGACATTAACGAGGTTTGGAGTGAACAATTTACCTAAGTTTTATTGATAGAAATAACATCGCCATGCATCTTCTTTCGTAAGATGAATCTTGACAATGTTTCACCGGAAGTATTTTACGGCGGATGTGTCTCCATCCAGGGGAAAACCGTTTCTATAAATAGCGGACTACGTACTTATTTTGACATTTGATATTTCGAAACGGCTGATCGAGGTAAACAAACAATTGTAAAACATAACACTTCGAATATTTATTGTATTATAATTATTACCGAAATTTACTTGAATAATATTTATTAATTCACATTCGTGTTATTCATTCAACACCTTTTTACATTCTGATTTGCATTACTTTGTGTCATTTAGAGTTTGTTGGTGAACATATAGTTATTAAAGGCTCATTACACTGGTGGCAGCGGTTTTTATTTTCTTTTTCAAGGAAATTTACTGAACCCATAGCAAATCACTTAGCTTGATAAGATTTTTATTTGAGAATAGTTAATTATAAGTTCATGAAAAAAAACCAAACCAAATAAAAAAATGACAAATCAACAACAGATACAGTAAATCAGGGAGGCAGTTGGTGAGTTGCTTAATTGTTTAATATAGTTTCAACAAAGGATAACATATAAATCCAAGTTGAAATAATTGTTCAATTTAAAATTCTACAAGGATAAATTAAAATCCAGGTAGATATTCCTATTTTCCATATTAGTAAAACTTTTTCTACAAGGATAAATTAAAATCCAAGTAGATATTCATATTTTCCATATTATTAAACCTTTTTCTACAAGGATAAATTAAAATCCAAGTAGATATTCCTATTTTCCATATTAGTAAAACTTTTTCTACAAGGATAAATTAAAATCCAAGTAGATATTCATATTTTCCATATTAGTAAACAAAAATTTTCTACAAGGATAAATCAAAATCCAAGTAGATATTTCTATTTTCCATATTAGTAAAAAAATTTCTACAAGGATAAATATAAATCCAAGTAGATATTCCTATTTTCCATATTAGTAAAAAAAAATTTCTACAAGGATAAATTAAAATCCAAGTAGATACATGTATATATAATTTCAATCCCATATTAAATTTGTCTACAAAGATAAATTCCTATCCGAATAGATACATAAATCACTAATTCAACACTCATGTAAATATTTCTACAAGGATTAATCATATATTAATCTAAGTAGAATTTTCTCAAACCGATTGAAAAGGTACTCTACAAAGATAAAATAAAATCTAAGTAGAATAAATTCAAACACAGTAAATAGAGAGATAGTTATAGGAAAACAAAACACGTTTGAGGTTGCACAAGTTTATTTAGGTATATTATACAGCAAGGATATATTCAATCAAAGCTGAAAAATAAATTGATTGATTGATTAGTGAAACTCTTGCACTTGTGGTAAATTTTAAACGTTAAGCAATGTATAATTTGCGAAGTAGACCAGCTGGAACTTTTTCTTTGGGAAGGGGAATAAAATCCCAAACTCGAACATGTATTTCAGGCATGATGGTACCTTTTTCTCGGGCAAATGGGATACTCAGTACAAGCTTTGCACACACCAGTACTTCAGGTCATTCTGGTTCAGTGGGAAACCTTACTAAGATACATGACAAGGGTCCTAGTTTTATGCAGTTTAATAGTGCACTTGAAGGTGACAAAAATGTTACAAGTAAGGTCATACATGATAAGGGTCCTAGTTTTATGCACTCGTACAGTGACACAGCTCTGACCTTGCCAGCTAAAAAATCTGAAGATGAAGACATTATAAGAAACATGAAACAACGGCTAGATGATTTGATTAGTGAGAATAGTCAACTTAAACATGAAATGGATAGATTAAAGAGAAGTCAACAGACAACTGCAACTGAATCAACACCTGAGACATCAAGTAGCAGTTCCAATCAAAGAACAGCAACACCAGTACCATCCAGTGCTCCTAATACTTACAATAGCAGCTCAAATCAGCCTATGGTAAACAGCTTAACAAATATGAGCCAAGGGGATAGTTACAGTTACTCACCTCAAATGCAGCAGGGTAACCGAATGCCGCCACAAGAAAATGTCCAGAATCCATTTACCAGTACCAGTACCAACCACTCACAGTCACAGACATTGAATCATCAGAACTTTTATCCAACTCAGCCTCAGATGTCAGAAAATCAAAACTTCTTTATACCACAGTTGCATAGACCAGATACCCAGAATTGTTTTCCATCCAAAGCACAGTTGCCAGATTATCACAACATATTTAGCAACCAAACTCAGTTCCCACAGACTCAGAACTATTATGGGTACCAACCTCAAATTCCAGAATCTATACCAATGAGTAGGAACATGCAACAAGGACTGAAATCATTTTCTGACGGTACGGTTGCACTGTATGAACCGAACCAAAAGATGAGTGGCATAGGACAAGAAAGGGGATGCCATAATAGTTAGAACTCAGATAATAATGGACGAAGAACAAGAGTACCATGTTACAATGGAAAGGAGCCTTGGTCTGCATATTTTATGCAATTTGAGCTCATAGCTGAAGATAATAACTGGACATCAAAAACCAAAGCCAGGGAACTACTTACAGCACTTAAAGATGAGGCAATGGTATATGCATCATTTCTTACCCCAGATGTGAAGAGTTCATTCGCTGCACTAAGCGCAGCTATGGCAAGCAGGTTTGGTGACCATGGTTACCCCGAAACGTACAGACAAGAGTTGCATACCATTCTAAAACAACACAAGGAGACCATGAATGAGTATGCATCGAGAGTAGAGATGTTAGTGAGAAAGTCACTACCTACAATTGACGCAAGGACACATTCTACCTTAAGTGTTGAGTACATGCTTAGAGGGCTCCCAGACCAAAGTATTGCTTTAGAGTTGTTAACTAAAAGAATAGAAAGTATGACAGAAGCAATACATCAAGTTACACTTTACGAGACTTACAAAAGAGGGATGAGAGACAGACATGGTGGAAATATACGACAACTTAATATTGAAGACTGTCAGGACTCCAGCTATTTTGGTGGAGAGGATGAACACGGAGAAGTAGAAGTAAGGAAAGTAGGTGGCAAAAGATTTGTTACTGAAGAGAGACTTACACAATTTGAATGGGATATTAGAAATTCCATGACCAAGTCTGTAGACAACATAAGGGAGTCAGTCACCAAGTCAGTTGGGGAGATAATTCAATCGGAGTTAACAAAACTCAACAGAGATCAACCGCAAGCCCAAAAATTTGGTAACTATACTGGTAAAATAGGAGATTCCAAGAAGGGGGAAACAGAGACACAACAAATGCTACAATTGTTTTGAAGAAGGACACTTCAGTAAAAACTGTCCAAAAGAAAGGAGAGATTTTAGTCAGAAGGGAGGTCAAGGAATACATCAGCAGAACAAGAAACCTTTAAACTAGAAGGGGCTGAGACTGTCGGCCAAGTACTAGCCCATACTAGTGAAATTATTTATGAAACAGATGAAAAATTTAATAAAATGATTAAAATGTTTGAAATAGACAGACCATGTGAAGCTTTTAAAGGAGATAATAGCTCTCAGCCTGTTAAACTTAGTCAAGATGAGTTGTTAAGGAAGTCTGAAGAGGAAGGGTGTAGGAAAGGACCAGCTAAAATGAACGCTGACACGTTACCCTGTAATACACGAGAGGAAAGTATTACAATAGATAGGGTTACAGCAGCTACGATGAAGGTTCCATTGGTGGTGAACGGCATAGAGTGTAAAGCTGTGATAGACACAGGAACCGAAGTGACCGTCCTAAATGAAACACTTTATTATCAGATTCCTGAGGCCAGAAGACCGGATTTACAGAAAGCAACAAACTGGACAGAGCTCAGCAACGCTATAGCGTAACAAGACGCGAGCTACTTGCAATGGTCACTTTCATCCACCAATTCAGGCATTATTTGCTTGGGCGAAATTTTACATTAAGGACAGACCATGCAGCTCTTAAATGGCTATACAACTTTAAGGATCCCCAGGGACAACTGGCCCGTTGGATAGAATCCTTGGCACAGTATGATTTCGAAATTGTAATTCGCCCTGGTCTTAAACATAACAACGCTGATGCAATGTCCAATAAAGATGTTGATGAAAAACTCTACTCCAATCAGCTGGAAGAAGGCATAAAACTGAATTGCCCTTGTTGTCTGAAACTACAGGAACAATGGAGAGAATTTAAAACAGAAATAGATGACATAACAACCCTGAGTTGTACAGGCAAAAACACCACTAAATCTAATGTTAGAGCAGTGACGAGACAACAAGACAGTCACACCTGGTTATCGAAATACAGTTATTTAGACATTATCAGATTCCAACAGGAAGACAATGACATTGGTGTTCTCCACAAATGGTACGATTCAGGAACATTGCCAAATAGAGATGAGGTGTCAAGTCTGAGCCCTGCTGTACGCCGTTATTGGCTGAACTGGATAAGCATCACCAGAGTAGAATGCATCCTGTATCAGAAATGGATTTTAGGTCCAGATGACAGACACAAGTTGCTGTTGATAATCCCTGCCGTGTTGAGGAAGGAGGTGTTAATCTGTCACAATGCTGTTTACTCAGGACACCTTGGCATCTCGAAAACAATCGAGAAGTTGAGACAAAAATTTATATGGTACAAGATGGATGCAGGTGCTAAATTGCATGTCAGAACATGTGAGATCTGCGATAAGAGGAAAGAACCAAACCGTAAACCAACAGGACCGCTGATGGATTATAGATCAGGGAATGTCCTGGACCGTATATGTCTTGACATAATGGGACCACTCCCATTAACCAAGAGGAGAAACAAATACCTACTAGTAATTGGAGACCACTTTACTAGGTGGATTGAGGCTTATCCCATTCCACATCAGAACGCTGATATCATAGCAGAGAAATTAGTAAATGAGTTCATATCCAGATTTGGAATTCCCTTAGAGGTACACACGGACCAAGGAAAGAATTTTGAAAGTCAACTTTTCAAACAGATATGCAAATTGATGGAAGCCTCAAAAACTAGAACAACAGGGTATCATCCAGCATCCAACGGATTAATAGAGAGATTCAATAGAACATTAGCTGGCATGATAAAGAGCTATGTCAATGTTAATGCAACAAATTGGGATGAACATATCAATTTATTACTAGCTGCATACAGAAGCTGTGTGCATCCTGCTACGGGTTATACCCCTAACTTCTTAATGCTGGGCAGAGAAATAAACCTACCCCAAAAATTATTGTTTCCATCTCCAGAAACTGAATATAGAAATGTAAATGATTATGTGTTAGACATTTAATTAAAACTAGAAGAGGTTTATTGTTTGGCACGAAAACATCTTCAAGTGTACGCTGAACGGCAGAAAAGAAGCTATGATTCCCGTATAACCAATCATACTTATGAAACTGGGTCCATGGTTTTTAAATTAGACAAAACCATCAATAAAAAATTTCGTTCCCCATGGGTAGGCCCATATACCATAACGAAAATCTTGAGTCCAGTCGTATATGAAATCAAGTATAAAAATAAAATTGAAGTCGTGCATTTCGACAGATTAAAACCGCGCCGCTCTGAATAAATGAATCCAATGAAGCGCAGGAGTTTCACAAACTCAATTAAAGCGTCACATTATGTACATATATGACCAAGGGCATTAAGTTGTCGGTGTAGGACGTAAAAAACTCCCCAAGTCAAGTCATGTACATATATACACATTACATACATTATGTGTAGGTACAACGACTTGTATCACGATCGAGACAGTTGTGTACATTCGTATCACTACGAGACGCGCAGCGTCGAGTAGTGATGCGGAATGTATGCAACTGTCGATACGTGATACAGGTAGTTGTACATACACTTAAATGTATGTAATAAGTTTATTTAAAATTAAGAAGTATTAAAAGGGTCGAACAAAACTGAATGCTTAAAATTTGAAATTTAACATTCAAAGAAGCATTTGTTTATAAAATATAGGCCTTAACGTCACGCGTATTATGACGTCATATCTCATTCACAGAATGAAAGTCATTCACCGAATCATTGGTTATACCATTCATTGTGACGTCAAGAAGTAGTTCCGACAAAAGTACATCTTGTATCACATATATAGATGATACAAGGTTTTGTATCACATAGGTTGTATCAATCGCTAATTTTCCAGATTTTGACGAAATACATACTTAATTTTAGATAAAAATTTGTATCATAACAAATCTTATAAACAGTGTTAATTCTTATTTACAGAAATGCCATCATTTGTGCGTTGTTCCAAATGTCCCTATAAAGGTGTACAGAAACAGGCAATCTATCACTATCTTAAAAGACATCTACCTATTAAAGAAGTTCCATACTACTGTACCTTGTGTAATTTCCGAGCCATTAGCAAAGCCAAGTGGGACAAACTTATTGAAAAATGGCCTAAGCACAAAGAGAATGCTGATCTTTGTACTACCGTCCTTTCCAATGAACGTTACTGTCAAATTTGTACTAAACCGTTTTATTTAAATATCAACAAAGAGGTTGATTTAATACCTATTGAGCGACACGTTGTAAATAGCTCTACTACTAACATTGTCAACAGTTCTGAAGTAGCAGACCATGTGAAGGAAGAAACATCTGTGCCAGACTACTCAGAAGAAGTCGTAGTTGAGGAAGTCGTGGTGGTCACAGATGAAACTGACGAAAAGATTTTCCAACTAGAAGAGGAAAATGAGTCTTTGAAAACTAAAATGAAAACTGAACAGGAGAAATTTGAAAAGTATATCGGTAAAATAGAAAAACCCAAAAGTGAGATGAACAAAGAGAATGAGAAACTGAAAAATGAACTTGAATCAATGAAAAGGGAAAAAATGAAATTAGAACTTAAGAAAACAGAAGAGGAACTTAAGGAGTAAGAGACAAGCGTAAACGTAAAGGTTCTCGTTCCTGTTCTCATGTTATTCGGAGTGAGGTTCATGTCCTGCTCAAGAAGACCAAGAGAATTCAATGTACAAAATTCCAAAGAAGAGGATCACAATGGAGCTATCGCCCAAGATATTGACTCTTATATACATGAATACAGACCGTCATAAAACAAAAAAAAAATCTATTTAATTGCATTTGTACACTATTTCCTTCGTCGAGTCCGTATTAAATAATGTTATTATTTGTTAACATATATATAATGTCACGTGAAATATTGACCTTATATAATTGTAAGACGTGAGTTATCGGTATAGTGTAAATTGTCTTGGTAAATTTTTCCTTTTGTTTCTATGAAATTTAATTCATTTCTGATGCGCAATTTACGTGTACATGTGTTTTTTTCAAATTTCGAGACGAAATTTTAGAAGACAGAGGGCAGTGTTGTAAACTTGTTTTAATGATTTAATGTGCCTTTTATATATTATTCAGGTTCTTGACATTGATTTCATGATCGAATTTTATTGCTCATAAAAGTCCGGCAAATGCACCGTGACAATTGATATTGTGACGATTCATCTTGTTATGAGAATGTTTATCTCGTCTAGATACAATTATTTGAAGTTAATTCGGACATTAACGAGGTTTGGAGTGAACAATTTACCTAAGTTTTATTGATAGAAATAACATCGCCATGCATCTTCTTTCGTAAGATGAATCTTGACAATGTTTCACCGGAAGTATTTTACGGCGGATGTGTCTCCATCCAGGGGAAAACCGTTTCTATAAATAGCGGACTACGTACTTATTTTGACAGTTGATATTTCGAAACGGCTGATCGTGGTAAACAAACAATTGTAAAACATAACACTTTGAATATTTATTGTACTATAATTATTACCGAAATTTACTTGAATAATATTTTTTCATTCACATTCGTGTTATTCATTCAACACCCTTTTACATTCTGATTTGCATCACTTTGTGTCATTTAGAGTTTGTTGGTGAACATATAGTTATTAAAGGCTCATTACAGGCACCATAAAGCTGCATAAAGTCTCACAAACGAATGACCCGAATACTTCCAAAACAATAGTAAGTATCTGATACTTGCATGAAAAATGTCTATACTTGGTTCAGTACTTTAGCACATTACTGAAATTTCATTTTGTTAAAGAGTGTCTGTACTTAGAATATTTTGTGGCTTGTCCATATCGTTAAACTGTTTTGACCCCAAATGCACTTTTTCGTCATTTAAGGTATCCGACCCATAATTGACCACGTGATCATATTTGGTGTCCCGGATGTCCATTGTTTGTCAATGGAGCAGACCTCGGTAATGTTCGGCAAACATCGGAACTACTATTTGAGGAACTAAATTTTTTTCTCAAAACTGTTAACTTTGACTCAAAGTAAAACAATATATTTACTTTGTATCATTAATTAATGATATATTGAGTAAATAAATTTGCATTTCTTGGTCTAAAAATAAAATTAAACGGTGACTTCAATTATGGGTCGGATACCTTAAGTATCTAGCAGCATCTGCCTCTGACCACATATGTAGTTCTATAATAAGTCCTTGCTATACCCGTGGGATAAACGAGACTAACATTTTTTGTCAGCTTATACCTCAGTAACTTTTCATTTTTGTCCAGTACATGTACCCGTTTGATCTGTTCTACAAAGATTATGGCTTTTCACAGCTAGATCAAGCGAATATTTATGATCTTCATCCATGTCTTCAGTTTGCAAGATAATTGCGACTTTAAGGGAATCGCTATTGCATTCGGAACTATACGCGCAGCTAATTTTTTCGCCACTATATCCACTACCGTTCGGTTTTGCTAAAATGCTAATCGCATGTAGGTCAACCGTTAAATTTGTCGTCAGAAAGGTTTTTAATATCACGGACAACGACTATTGATGCATATTTTCAGACAGAATAACATTATTTTCCCCACAGAAATGCCAAACAATGGGACAGGAATTAACGTTTAACATAATAAATGAAAAATAAATTGTTACTACCCTCCCAATTTTGATAAAAAAAACTGTCCATGCGTTTTCACACGTATAACTGCCTTGAAGAGGCACTACCTGAGCCTTTTAAAAGCATCAGGAAATATTGCTTCTTATTGACACGTTTTGTTATTGGTTCTAGCTAAGCAGGCTTATCTTTTTTGAACATTTTTGCAGATATACGATCTATTTCATTGTAGCCGAGTGGTTAAGGTAGTTCGTCTACCATTGATCACGTGGTCTGACAACACTGAGGTTTTGGGTTCGAGTCTCACTGCTGGCTTGGTGCACTCGACTCCAATCTTAATTGACATGGATTGCCAGTTTTCCTATGAAAAGCCGGGGGTTTTGTCCGGCTTCCTCTCCCAATAAAAACTGGACGCCATGATATAGTGGAAAAATTGCTGAAACATTCAAACAAACAAACTGACAAATCTTTTTCAGTTGGCTTATTTACATTTATTTATCTGTTTTTGAACAAAAACATAAGTTATGTGATCAAAATATAAAATAAAAATTGTCAGGAATTGCTGTTATACTTAGGTAGTTCACATCTGCCGAGAATCTACCACTTCCAATGTCATTAGCTACATTTTACAAAAAATATTTCAAATCTCTGCAAAATAATATTGGTTATTTCTTTGTACGCATTACAATATTATCGATTATCGGGGTAATTTTGGTCGGCTCGGGTATTATTTCAATCATAAATGGTAAATTCGCTTTGAATATATTGTCTACTTTCTTTCAGGATTTCTCACTTACGAAGTAATATTACAATAATTACAATTAGTAAAAAAATTTGGTTATTAAATATGTTCGTGTGTGTTCGTTATTTTTGTCATTGTATAATTCAGTATTTCATATGAAACCAGCATATGCAACATATATATGATTCAAATTAGCTTTCCATGTTTTAAATTATTTTTTATACCGTAAATGTAACTAAAAGATCTGCAGCCGGCTTCAAATTAACTGTGCCGTTAACTTTAAAACCCACTGTACACACATGCTGTGGTCCTACACGTTTGTTTCTGACAAAAGAAGCATCATTTGCCGGTTTCTTGGACTTTACTTGTGTATTGTCTTACGACAGTTTCCAAAGTGTTTGTTATTTTGTTATTACCTTAATTTCAAACGTACTTTTGTTAACTTAATTTTCACAAGCGTCGAGATTATAAAAGCAATTAATTTCTTTAACTAAGCAAGTCTACGTCATTCAAACTTAATGCACAGTACGTTTGGATCTTTAAGTTGTTTTTGCTCCCGTTCCAAGTGATATCCAAAGCAACCTCGAGCTCTTTATTTCCTTAATGGTGTATCCCAACAGCCCACATGTTTGGAATATCAGATACTTTATGCTGTAAATAAAATATCTTTTATTCGAGAACGCATGTGTATTTTTTGTTCTTTTAAAACGAAAACATGAGTTACCCATATTATCAGTTATAAATGTTGATTGCTAAATATTGTTTGTTAACAAAATTAGATGAATCTATTTAATGGCGTCCAGTTTTTATTGGGGGAGGGAGCTGGCAATCCTTGTCAATTAAGATTGCCCGCACTGAGACTCTAACCCGCAACCTCTGTTGACAGACCACGTGATCAATAGTATATGTGCTCGGTATGTGTCCGAGGGGTTAAGATAGCTAAATATATCATAAATTGTCATCGTCGGTCTCCACAGCCTTTAACTGTATGTTGAATATGGATTATCTTTAAGACTACATTGATTAGACTCGTGCTTGATCGAATTGGGATGATTCACTGTTTACTTGTAAGATAAATTCGATTAAAATTATATAAAGATAAATTTAAAGTAAAATGTGTTTCTTTATTAGATAAACAATAAACATGATAAAAATTAAATTTATTCATACACGAATGTGATTTGAAGAGTGATCCATAAGAAAACTTACTCAATAGGTAAATAAATTTCCTTATTCGCAAAATAAGACATATTGAATATATAGATGTGTCGACGTGATTATTTAATAGCTGATCCCATTATAGATTTTGTATGTAGCAAAAGGCACTAGTATTATCTCAACCCTTATTAATGACGACAGACGCTAACTGATGTACTTCATAACAATCTAATTAAAATTAAATCTTTCACTTGCTCCCCCCTTTTTGTTATAGGTTGCTGCGTTGTAAGATCTAACAACATCGCATTACAGGTCACGTCAGGGGTCAAAATTTTTAATTTTGATCGTCCAATCAAATTTTAGTTCGAATTGAGTGATTCGACCAATCAAATACTGGTTTGTATATCACACTAGGCTTTAGTGTCAAAATGGCGATGTCCGATGCATTTTTGCGGTCTGAAAAGTTTTACAAACTATTTTAGTACTCGAGAACTCAAAGAATGATGTTGGATTGTTTAGAGCAAGAAAGGGTTGCGTTGCCGTTCTTCCTAAAGCGTTAGGAAAATTCTTTCCACTTCAATTTGTATCATTTACATTCCAATGAAGAAAAAGATGAACAAATCGTCATCGCGCTATTTGAGAGATGTTGAAATGCTTTTGATATTGCTTATGGAGAATCAAGTAAACAGAAGTTCAAAACTGAACGGCAGCATAGAAAGGTCAGTACGTAAATTATATACGAAAATATGAACTTTTTTCACAATAAGGAGCGAATTTTTTACAAGAAAAATGGGGGAGGGGAATAACATACGATGAACATACAACATGGTATCAGTAAAATAGTACTAGTATATAAAACATGTAACTAACGTGGTTAGGAGATTGATAGGGGGAATTAATATTAAACATTTGACAAAAACTATCAATAAACTACTGGTAGACATGAATTATTCATCATATTTCCTATTGCTCCAGTTTTAATCAACATTCATGGCTTCGGTCTCCCTATTTACCGACAAGAACCGTCAAGAACCGACAAAAAGTTAAAATACCGACAAGAAGCATTAAATTACCGACAAGAAGTATTTTTTCACCGACAAGAAAGAAAAAAGGATGAATTATCGTTATTATTATGAAAAGGAATTTTAAAAAATATTTGTGTGATTTGTTTGTAATTTTGTTGCCGTTGTTGTGTGCGACATGTAGTTTAGTAATTTCATACGACAAGAACGTTTAATAATAAATTGTATTCCTAAGTATGTCAATAAATTAGTTAATTAAAAAAATATATACTATGTAAAATTCAACAATTCGCTAATTATTGATAATTAGGATGATTAATTGACTACACGTGTCGGTAATATCATGTACGATTCTGTAATACCTTGATTGTTTTACAATTAGCAATCACTGTCATAATTGACACACGCCTTGTGATAATTGTGATAATTGTTTCTTTTGAAGAACCGTTAAATGCTTATAGTAAAACAACAAACTTTAATAAAAGCCTTGGTGCTTGCTTCGTCACTACCACAGTTTTCCAAGAAAGTAAACTTAAACGCAAAGGCAAAGTCACGAGTCCAATAATAATGGGACCGATTTATTTGCATTGGGATGGCTCATTTCACTCATACCAACGTTTTTTTACCCACATCGCTGCTATGCTTGATGCCACTATTTCTGATACACTTTTAAGTGTAAACAACTTAGTTATAGGCTTGGATGAGGAAAAGGCTTTAGTCAAGGCTATAAAGTCTAGTTTTCCTGATTCCCAATTAACTCTTTGAACAAGACATTTGAGTGAAAATGTGGCACGGCATTTAAGGTGTAAAGTTGGTGTAAATGACCATCAATCAAAGCAAATAATAACAGAACTGTTCGGTGAAAATGGCCTGATAGAGCTTGACACAACTGTTGACTTTACCAGCAAAGTCACAGAAATTGAACGAAAATACAGTACTCTGCTTGGTGGTTATTTAACAGATAAGGTTATTCCTACTATCAGGGAATACGTGCACAGGGCACGCAAACATGACTCAAGAATTCCTTTGCAGTGGAAAAACAATAATTGTGAGGCCATGAACCACATCTTGAAACTAAATCAAGATTGGAAGCCAGAAAAATTGCCTGAGCTTATTAGAGAAAAATTTATAAAGAGATCAAGCTCCAAGAGTGTCTGATAAAGGGAGCAATATATGGTCACGGTGACTATGAATTGAGCTCGTCAGTGGCACACTTACAATGCTCAAAAACAATCTGGCAGAGGAAAAGGAAAAATCGGATGCACTGCAAAAATTCTTGAGTTATGGTAATAAGTGCCCAAAACAAACTGAGTTTACCACCTCATCAGATGGTGAACTGATAATTCCCAAAACTGCTGCCTGTGCACGCAAGCCCGGACAGAGGAAACGAACCAAAAATGTTAAAACCTCAAGTAAGAGACCAAGACCGGAATAAATGTATCTTAAATATCTGCACTTCACCAAATCATGTAAATATGTATATACTTCGATATCAATATATGAATGATTCTTAATATAATTTATTAGTATTTTGAAATAAAATAAAATTTATAATTTAGGACCTCTACGTAGAACCACGTCCCCGTCGTGAGGTCTGGAAACACACTGAATACAAAATAATAAGCGTGGCTAAGAGTTCTACATAAATAATTTGCATCGTAATTTCAACACATTGTTTTTACCAATTTTGTCTGTAAATAATAATACACTACATATACAACAAAATAACGACAACAAAATTACACAATAAATAACAAAAATTTTTTTTTAATTTTTTTTTTCATAATAAATATAACAAATAATCTTTTTTTTCTTTCTTGTCGGTGAAAATCTGCTTCTTGTCTGTAAAAAAATGCTTCTTGTCGGTAATTCTACCTTCTTGTCGGTAATTCTACCTTCTTGTCGGTTCTTGTCGGTAAATAGTGGGACCCCATGGCTTGGTTGAGTGTCAGAAAAAATTCAGTAAGGTACATTGATCACCACTAATGAAACGCCATCTCATTTGTAAAACAAAGTTGTGGATTTTTTGTTCTAAAAATTATTTGTCCAAAAAAGGTGTGTGAAAATCAATGCTACAAATAAAATAGTTATATAGTTATTCAAGTCACTTAATACATGTATAAATTACATGTAACATTATCAACAATTTCATTTCAGATTTCTAAAAATATCACAATATCAAAGACAGATTTATAGATATAATTTGTGCATCACCGAGTCTAGCTAGTGACCCTGTATGGAGAAGCAATTTTCAAAGTTCCAAGTTTCTGTTCAAATTAGATGAGTTTCACATGATGCCAACTTGGTAAGTGGAATGTTTACATCTTGTTTTTTTTAATCTACTAGTACAATGTATCTTGTAAATAAAAGTTTCAACTTGTATAGATCTTCATAAAGTGGATTGTTATTTATAAGTAACCTAACCACATAGATGCATTCTTATATTCTGTATGAAAGTAATTAAAATGCAATATTAATAATCAAGAATTGAAAAGAGTGCAGTGACATATGCAGTTTAAAAAAATTTGCATTTAAAATTTATTCACAATACTAAATATGGTTTACATTTATGATTTGACCATTGTTTAGATAAATACATGTACCTTGATTTATAACAGCATAAGGACAGCTTGTAAACTTGGTTCATTGGCTACATGTATGATTAAAGGTGCTAATCAATTAGTAACTTTGAATTAAAATTATTGAACCATTTCCTGTAAAGGTATGCAGTTGACTGAATAATAGGGAATAAACTTAATACACATTAAGAATTTCGTCTTTACAGAATGTTATAGAAAATTTAAGTTCTTATTTTCTTCCAAGCGACTGCTCTTATTTTCTCATGTTTTCAATTGTTTAAACAGGAAAGAAGATGATCATAGCTGGCTTTTCTGTTCTGGTCCAAAGTGCTACATGTACTACACACAAATACTCACAAAAGAGTTAAAACAGATGAAAGAAAATAAAATTAACAGTATATTAAGATATCAGTGTCATGACTTATACAATGTAGATGGATAACAGTACCTTAAAGAATGCTATTATTTTTTCAAAATCTATCATCTATTGCACTTCAAAGGGATATACATGTTTTATACATGTACAATGGACAGGAAGAAATTGGAATTCTTCAGTTGCTTTTATTTTATACTAAAATTATCATCTGCATCAACCGACTTTGAAATAAAAAAATATCCTGAAAACAAAAACTTTTGTATGATAGTTTTTTGACAAACAATTTTATAAATGCAATGTACATCTGAACTAAAGACCTTGGAATAAAATAAAAGTGGAATGCCTGCTAAATGCAGTTGCAAAGAATGCAACTAATTTTTCATCTGATTCTAATGTCGGTATGCAGTCTGATGATGATAAACGAGAGTACAACTAGTCTGGCTATAAAGATGAAGAAAACAAATCTTCAGTATTGCTTGATGGTCAAATACATGTAATTGTATGTACCTTTATGATTATCAATTACCATACCAAATTTCCTTGTAGAAATTAGTTTGTGTATTTGAATGGTATTTAATGCCACTTTCAGCAATTTGTCAGTTATATAGTCACATCCAGTTTAATTGGTGGAGCAATCTGAAGTACCATGATGAAAACCATGACCTTTTGTAAATTGAGATTAGATTTGAGCGCACCCATAATAAGACTCGAACCTGCAACCCCAGTGTTAACAGTCATGTAACCAACTGGGATTTAACGTCAGTTTCAACAAATTTTCAATTATATCGTTTTCCAGTTTATATTGTCTTGCCTGTGGGGACTGGAGTCAAAACATAGGAATCTGGCGACTACATAAACACTATATATTTTATATCTGTGTAAGCTTAAGTCCTAGGTAAATCAAATTTTGTCTAGTGGAAGCTTATGATGAGTACTACATTAAAGTTATTGGATTAGGTCAGTTCCTAAGTAACCATGACAATAATTGGTATAAAAACAAGAAAACTAGAAATCCTTGTCAGTTAAGATTGGAGCTGAGCTCACCCTCCCGCAGTGAAACTCAAACCCAGAACCTCAGTGGTGACAGGCACTTGATCAAAAGTAAAATGACTATGTTAATCACTCAGCTACAATAAAGGGCTCTGTAATCAAGAGAAGACCAAGATCCCTAAAGATAAGAAATGCACATATCAAAGATACTCCAGACCAGTAGGAAGAATTGCACTTGTGTATACTACTTTACCAATTGAAAGTAATGCTTCTGTCAAGTCTGGCTCTAATTACATACACCTGAATACAATTTGAAAATGAGAAAATGTGTATCGATGACATTTAAGTCTGGATTAACACATATTGGTTAACACACTCATTTTTCTTCTCTAAGTTCACTCTAGCTAGAAAATATTTGGCAAAACACTATAAAAATTTGCCGGTGAAGAGATATCATTATGTTGTAACTGTGTGCTAAGTATCATAAAGATATGACGTCATCTTCCTAAACAATGCTTCAGTGCAAAGGTAAACCTGAGGTTGGGTGGACAAAAAACGAGCCAAAAATCTGTACATGTATGTCCCCAACAGGTGTACATGATAAAATGCAAATAATGTAGACTAATACTGGATGCACTGAAGCCAGAGACTGGGGCATTTGACTACTATTGTGGAAACTAAACTAGTATAGGCATATATTTAACATTCATTTGACATATTGCACATTTGAGTAATGTACATGTTGTACATGAATATTGCAACTTTTGTTTACCTTAAACACTGTTAAAGGAGAATTAAGAATCCTTCCACCTGTGCCTGCTTTTTAAGGTAGTCATTCTGGATTGGTCTTTTTGGCCTATAATTCATTTTGTGTACATTTGTAACAAGAAATATAAAAACTTGACTCGGTCAAATTATAATTAAATGTTTCCTCCTTTTAGCAAAGTCAAACAGGGGTTGACTCTTGAATCTACAATTGATTACGTGGTTGACGACTACCTTAATTCACAAGGTTTGAGGTTTATCCAAGTTAAAACTATAACAAGAGACTTTATTGGTGCATGCACCAAATATTCGGGCCGTAAATAATTAAGTGTTTGCTGCATAAAAAGCATTTCTTCCATGTTGTAACAAAAAGGTATACAAACTGTCATATACGATTTATTAATTCAATGAGGCATGAAATGTAGAACAAGGTTATTTCATTGTGAAATATAGAAAAAATTTAAAGAAACATCCACACAAACAAACTGCATAATGTATTATCTTACCCTACACCAAAGTACTTGCATTTTAGAAAATCAACTTAAACTTTAGCTAGTATTACATATGAGTAGAAAATTATGTATTGTGCCAGATGTGTGTAGTTTTCAACAAAGTTGAAATTTGTGTTTAAACTTAAAGTTTGGTATAAAGTAGTTTTTTTTAATGACTGAGAACCATAAATAAATGAAAACCATAAATAACAAAACATATTTTATTTAATTGAAACAAAAACATAATTTTTTTTTAGAGCCTTCACATACTTTGGGATTTTTACAACGTTCACATTAAACATAAAATAATACTGATAGAAGAAAAATAATACAGATTTTTATGTTGGTTTCAATTGATGTGCAGTTACAGATGAGTGAAAAATAAATATATGTTTGTTTTCATGCAAAAATAAAGATATTGAGGATGAGTTCCGTTTGTTCACAATTTGTCCTCATTATACAAATCACAGAAATAACCCGATTGAAAAACTTAAAAATGTAATAAAACAATCGTTTCTTGATCCAACTTTTCAATGGAAGAAACTTCTTATCTACTAAACAACAGGTCTCGTGCTGTTGTAAAGCTAATTATAAAATTCATGAAAGAATGTTGGCAACTAAGAATTTCTTAATACATAAATATAATATATATTTATACCACTGTCACTCAGGTACATGGTGATATTAACCATTTGTCTCTAATTAACATATATTGGTGACATGTAGCTCATTATCAATGTCATGGTATTTCTTATAATTATATAATTATAATGTTGATATCTTCTTCCTTTTATATAATGACTTTGTGCTATAGCCATTTGTCACGTGCAGTTGGCAATATAAAATTACATGGTAACCGTTCAAAGGCTTGAAGCGACCATATATAAATAGACTCTCTCTGATTTTATTGAGATTATATTTTAATCGACTTTATTAGAAATAGAATATGCTATTTTGGAATAAAAAAAAATAAATGTAAAATTTCATGTAAACCGCATCGTTGTCATGGTTGTACGAACATGGAAGATTGTTCCAAGTCTAATCTAACAAGAGAAGATATGGTTGAACCATATCGGGGAAACTCAATTAAAGTAAATGGAGGATTAAAACAGGAACCCATTTTGTATTGTAATATGAGAGATTATTAAAATACAAATACAAATACAAATATAAATAATTTTATTGGCTCAAACTCATCTACAATAAATAGTGTAATGGAAAATAATATATAACATCACATGTAATGTAACGTAAATTACCGTTACATACATTAACATTATATGTTACGTACAATAAAGGCACTGCATTTTAAATTATTTTGCCTTTAGGTGCTAAATATAAGTAATATATTAATGATGTTCTGAAGTGCTTTTCAATGTATTTTAGGGGGGCCTCGGTGGCCGAGTGGTCAAGGTAGTTCGTCTACTATTGATCACGTGGTCTGTCAACACTGAGATTGCGGGTTCGATTCTCACTGCAGGCAGGGTGTACTCGACTCCAATCTTAATTGACAAGGATTGCCAGTTTTCCTACCGCAGGTCGGAGGTTTTCTCCGGGTACTCCGGCTTCCTCCCCCAATAAAAACTGGACGCCATGATATAGCTGAAAAATTGCTGAAAGTGGCGTTAAACACCATCAAACAAACAAACAAACAATGTATTTTAGCAGTTATGACACATTATTTAAATGTCTTTAAGTGTTTTAGCGCTCACAAACGGTGTTACGGACCTTAATTTCTTAAACGTGACGCAATAAATTTCGCTGTTTTATTCGTTGCTGACAACAATTTAAATGAAACATAGATAAGCATTTGTTATGATGATAATTGGATTCAACTTGATCTAAAACCAATAAAAGAACGTCAATAAACGTGTATTGGTCATGCTTTATAGAGAAAATAGATTGATTGTTTGATAAAGGTCATCAACAGTTTATATTGTTGAAAATAATTGTAGAAGTTAATAATCTCATCAATTGTTTTGCAAAATAAGACTCTTCTTCTAATTGTTTTTTTTTAATTTTAAATTCTGAAAATTTTATAAAGTTCTTAGCAATCGGTTTATGCACATGAATGCTAGTTTGACGTTTAAAATACATTTAATTGCAAATCTTTTGAAACAATTGTAATTACAGTAAAATTAAATCAATAAAAATTGTAACTTGTCGGTATGTTTTCTTTGATTTTCCGAGGACGCGATAACTGCCGATCTTACATTCACATTTTCCCCCACAGAACCACTTGACTATGGTCAATGTATTTTTATTGGTAAACAATATATATATGTTCTTCGAAAACTTTGCTTTTTTTATTACAGTACTCTTCTCAAAGTTGAGATATTATAATCAAGATGATTATTTCTTGCCTTTCACAATCGTCTATATTTGCATCCCTTTCAGGGGCGTAGCTGCCTATACGCGAGTACGCGGCTGAATCCACATTATTTTAAGAACAAAATTGCAATCTATCCCTGTAATCAATAAACTGTCCATTTCAGTTCTAAATAAACCACTTTAGAATTCTCCAAATTGCACCATTGTTTTCAAAAATATTCCGGGGTGCATACCCGGACCCCACTAGTTCTTTGTGAATCCACATTGTAACTAGTCTAGCTACGCCCCTGCCTTTACAGCATATGATAAAATTTTAAATAAAACAAATTGAAAAAAAACTATTAAACCAAATGGGATACACCTATAACATATAAATCGAACATCTCTGGATATGGGTTTAACGCATACCTTTTCTTGTTATATAATTAAATTCAGATGAGAGCAGATTTAATGTGCATTTATGATAATAGTACGAAATGTTTATTTGTTCAACACATTTACAACACGTGATTTACAATAAATGGTTATGACACATAATCACGTGCACATAATGTAATGAATACAACACTAGCCAGCTTGATCGCGTACGAATATATGAACAGAATTATATTTTTATTCAAATGCAAAGAACAAAATTATTACATTTCGCACTACAAAACATACTGTTTTTCACCTGAAAAATAGTCAAAACAATATTACAGATAGAAAGTACTTACTTCGGTAAATGCAAACATCGAACTAATTATCGCGCAATAGCTCAGTAAACCGTACCTGAAATTAGTTATAACGCCACGTGTGATACAATGCAATGATTTGAGTTATGAAAATAGCATTGCAAAGTGACCGATTTTCACGTCTTTTGTTAAACCTACAACTAACTAAACGTTTTATTTCTGATATTTGAGTAAAATACATTATAACTTAGATCTAAATGTATTGTCAAGTATGATATATATCAACAAATGTACGTAGATGTGATCTAGACAACATGTTCTAAAAATAACATCGTAAACAAAATGTGACCGACTCATAATTAACTAAAAATTGAATTGCAAAATACCACATAAACTCAAAATATATACTATATATTATGCTTTAGTAATAACACTGGTAAAACTCTAATCATTATTTTTTTAATTATAATTTAAAAGCAGTAAATTAATCCAACCTCCGCAGCAAATCATGAAACGTTTTCGAACTCATATCATATGACGCGTAATGAAGGCCGATATAAACCGCATGATCCAAAAGCCTTTTTTCCATCAATATCTTCGTTGGTGACAGTTTAAATTCAAATAGGAGGATGTCAATTAGTTTTGTAACTGGGGGACATCTACTTTCATTTTTAATAATACAAAGCATTTCAGCCCGATTCCAGTGTGTAAAAATGCTTCCGTTCGATTTCACGTTCCACCTGGTCCTGGTACGGTACATCGAAAGTGTAAAAACAACCCGAAAAGTGTAAAAACAACCATATCTGTGGTGAAAACAACTCAGAAATGATAGATATTACCATATATTATGATAATAATCCAATATTTATGAAAAAATAATTACGCTTTATCCACAGAATCGATTTTTGTAACCGCCTGATACGTCCCATATTAGGTCAAATAGCTAGGGGAGAGCACTCCAATTCATTGCAATAAAAGTACTAAAAGTGCTGTCAGTAGGAATTATATTGAAAATGGTAATAGAGACAAATGATTTAATGTGTGAAATAAAAATAATGTCTATAGTTTTATAATGATATTTTTTAAATATATATATATATATATATCTTTAAATATATATATTTTCATTCAAAGCTTTGCATTTGTTGTTATTAAAATATTTTAAATATGTCATCCTTGTTAGCTCATATTAGACAAAATTAGTTACAATTACAATGAATTGTTAATTGACCTTTCAGTCAACACAATTGAAATTATAATTGTAAATAATTAAGAGCCCCCACACCAAGTCAAGGCTATGAGCATGTGGGGGAGGGTCAGGGGTGTTTATATATTTATTCATTTAAGTCTGTTTGTTTTATAACTATATGAGTTATAATTTATTTCTAGAAAAGTACAAATTATTATTATTATTATTATTATTATTATTATTATTATTATTATTATTATTATTATTATTATTATTATTATTATTATTATTATTATTATTGGCTTGGTATTGCTTATAATATTGCAAAGAAGTAGACCAAGGTATAGTTTTTTGGTTTTTTTTTTAAGTTAAACTACTAAGAAATCCTGCACAAGGCTCGGGACATATGTCTTAGTCCGCGTAACAATTAGTTAAGTTTTGTTGTTCAAATTTACAACTACTAAGACATCCTGCACAAGGCTCGGGACATCCGTCGTAGTCCGCGTAACAATTAGTTAAATTTTAATGTTCACGCAGCGACCATAGCAAAAAGGGGGAGCAAGTGAAAAGATTTAATTTTAATTAGATTGACTTCATAACACCCACATTGGGCAATAAATAAAACACAAACACTCAACTTCAGTTGCCGACAGCCCGCCGTGCATGATGGACGCCGGATATAATATTTGAAACAAATTACATATACATATATAAATAATATTGTATGAAGTACACTTAAAAAAAATATAATAATACAAATAGCTCTTAAAGCTCTACATATCGTTAATACAAGAAGTATCATATAAATGTGACGAACATGTCTTGAAAAGCAAAATAAAAATTTTTAAATTTATCAATAGAGATTAAAAAAATATCCTTCCTCGATAGCCAGGGCCGCCCAGGAAAAACCACGGAGTCAATGGAAACCTGTATCCGAAGTCTATGCACAAGCCTACATCGGGATATTGATGTCGGACCTCATCATTTGCAACATATAATTTATAGTATAAAAAATGAAGTTTACTTGTTTAAACGACGGCTAGAAAGTGATTGCAAAAACTCACCACTCGAACACACCCCACGGAAAATACCGGAAAAATACGCTTCAAAACCTTATTGGCTAAATACCACCCTTTATACCCGAATATTAATATTATGCATACCGACAATACAACATTTTCCCGCTATACTAGACGAAACGCGGGAAAATATTAATACAAGTCCGTTCTGGGCGCGTAGTGGTAGTACTTCGCGTTCGATTCGATCAAGGGGATATACACTTGTTGTGTTTCAGAAAAAAGGCTTTCACAATTAAGATGTTGTAAATAACAAAATATTTTATTCAACAAGTTAATAATTATAAATCTATTGACAGTAACAGAAAAATTCAACCTGAAAGAGGAAAAACTATTCAAAATAATACAATAAAAATCGATTATAAATAGTAGCACCTACTGATTAGAGGAAACAAACAAACAGACACCTATACTATATACAGTATAAGCAATTAATCCTAACAAATATAATAAATTTACCCTTATTCTGATAAATAGAAAATTTGACCTTGCGCTGTGTTTCCGAAATAATCTAAGATACATAGTCAAAGTAATCCCTATTTGTTTTGAAACGGTCCCTAGACAAACAGGTACTACACATACCTTATGTGTAGGTCAGGATCTAGGACGTCTCCGGTGTTGCTTAATAGCAGTAGGGTTGAGGGTGACCTGGTTGCAGGTCGGCTTGAGTCAAACTGCAACTACATTGGAAGTAAAAACTCGTTTTATTTATAGACTCCGGTAAGACTTCTAATCTACAAACTCAAATTCACACGTACCTTAATTTTATTGTTATAATCTTATTTGTTTTATTTCGGTTTGTACTGCTGATTTGATCCTCATCAATCAGGAATGTGAATTTAAGAAAGTTTTTAATTTTGGAACTGGTATTAGTGATGTTCATAATTTTATTGGAGTACAATTGAAATGCGATATCCCAAAGAGTCTACCAAAAAAGAAAATGTGTAGAAGTTTTAAACATTTTGAACATGCTCAATTTTTAAATGATTTAAACAGTTATGATTTTAATATTTCAAATTTTGGAAATGTTAATGATGCTTATAATGATTTTAGCAACTATTTTACTGAGGTAGCAAATAAGCACGCACCTTTTAAGCAAAAGAATATATTGTCTAAACAATTACCATACATGAATAAAGGTCTTAAAAGAGCTATTTATTAAAAAAATGATATATAACAAATTTCAGAAATTTGGCGATAATAAAAGTTGGAATTTATATAGAAAGCAGAGAAACTATGTCACAAAACTGAAGAAAAAATCTATAAATACATATTTTATTGAAAGGTGTGCTGGAGGTCCTAAGTCAGCTGATTTTTCGCCAACAGTAAAACCCTTTCTAACCAACAAAGGCATTACTTGTCAAAGAGAAACAATAATTTCTGAAAATAATAATATTATTACTAAACAAGAGGAGGTCAGTGAGATTTTCAATAATTTTTTTGTTGACGTTGCCCAAAATATTGGATGTAATGATAGTGCCAAGGTTGAATACTCCCACCCAAGTGTATCTGCCATTAATGAGAATATGCAGGAATGTCAGAAAAATAGCTTCTCCTTTTCTCAAGTGGATGTCGATTTTGTTAAGAAACCCCTTAACAAAATTAACATAAAGAAGGCTCCTGGCATAGACGGCATTTCTCCTAAGCTTTTAAAGTATGCACAACCTTCTATTGTTAAACCTCTTACAGCTCTTGTAAACCTATTTTGCGCTCTATAACAATTTATTGATCGTGCTTTACTTAAGCTTGCTTAAATATGTGCAATTGTTTATGCTTTGATCATTGAATGTTTTTATGCATGTATATATTGTTTTATCTGCATGTGCATTATGTATGTATTGTTTATATTGTCTTATGTGTATGTGCATTCATGTATGTATTGTCTGCCTATAGTCGGTCAAAGAGCTCTTCAGAGCTCATGTTCTTTTGTTATTATGTATATATATGCCGACTTTAAATAAAAATTACTTACTTACTTACTTACTGCTTGATTCACGATTTTTCGTCAATGTTAAGTACTAGTGATACCTTCTGTGATACTTACTAGTGATATTTATATTTGGTTGCCTTTTTTCTTGGTATACATCACATGAGTTGTTAAATATACCTGATACGGTTATCATGGTGTTCGTTAATGGTCAAAATATCTAGGACATGGTTGGAAAACGGACCTATTCAGGTAATTGGTTTTTTAATCATTTGAAGCAAACAATCATATGTGATATATGTGAATTGATCTTTTTCAAAGCTGATAGAAGCTTAAAAATTGTAATTACTTCTTGATTAAGTTAGGTATGGTTCAACCAAATCATATGGGGTCCTTTCGTTGCACGATAACGACCCCTTTTGGTAGATTTCGAAAAAGATAAGGCTTATTAAAAGCCACTACAAAATGCTATATTCTCCGTCCCTATCCAATACGCTATCCTTTTTCCTGTAGTAGACACAATTTTGTTTCCGTTGTTACATCCCCACTCACCCCCTCCCCCCTCGTGATTTATTGTTGAAAAACTTGTTGTTGCCCTGAATATAGCTGAAATATGGGGGTTTTACTAAAACGCGGAAAAAATATCGGAACTCGGAACAGAAACGGAAAACGGAATAGGTGTTTTATGAGACTTGTTAGGGCATATTGGAATATCGAATATTCACCTATTTTATTCATGGTATACAGGATATTTAAGGCAAAACTTACTGGGATATGGATATTTAAATTCATTTTATTTACAGGGATATTGGATATGGAAAACACTTTATCGGATAAGGGATATGTGATGAACAATTTTGAGATATGGGATACTGGTAAACCCCCCACCCCCCCCCCCAAAAAAAAAGAACCCTTTTATGGATGTGCTAGTGGTCAGAACTTATCAACAACATGTTTAATATAAACTTTTTAACGTAGGTGTATTAAAATAGACTGTTAAATGCACATTTCCTTGTTTCCATCAGTAGCGAATCTTGATTTTTAAATTATAAAATGTTTCTGGCATATTGTAAATTGCAGTGCAAATAAAATATGGCGGTCATGTTTTCTCAGACTTAATTTTTACAAATATAATTAGATCGATCCGTTACGACTTTTTGCATCTTTACCTTAAGTGTAACCCTTCGCTGCATTCAATTTTAAAATAGCCTTTAATTATTTGTGATCATTTTTAAAAGCCTGAGTTAAGAAAATTTGAAAACATGTACTGCTTACTTGTATTTAAGAAGTGACTAAAAATAGATGCCTTCAAAATGCAGTAGAGAAAAAACTGAAAAAGGCAGGCACGCGAGAGTTGGCAAAATGAATGACTAAGAACAGAAAAGAAAGCTCAAAAGAATTGGAAAATTCTGAAGATAGCCGAAGACTTGGGTTCAGTTTTCATAGACATTTATAAAAAAAAAATAATTGTACATTTCTGTAGGCGTAGACAAAAGGTGCATTTGATTGATTTCATTGGACCAGAGTCAATATAAAAAATGACAATAAAACTACAAATTTATGACATTGTCAAAAAATGTAACATTCCTTTTAGCAGGTACTCCTGCAAATATCAATATGAATAAAAGACAACGAAAAGGAGTTTTAACGTAAAAAAAGAAGATTTTGGTAGTGTTAGATATTAAAATATAGCGTTATTAATACATTGGCGTTTTTTTTCAATAATTAAGTCGGAAACAATTTCAAACGCGAAATTTTTCTAGCAAAGATAAGATAAGATATTCTTAATTCTTAATCATAGTGGCCTTTATATGGCATAACATACATGTATACAGTCTGTCCAAAAATTTTTGTGAACGCTTTAACTTGAAAACTATAAAGGTTACCACTGATTTGAAGTTTTAGACAATGATTTTGTATCATGTCAATTTATCAAATGATTTAAAATTTGAAAAAAAGAAACAGAAACAAACAAACAAACGAACAACAACAAACTAAAAAAGCAACAAAAATAAAACTTATTCGTCAGAGGAGCAATGCATTATTGCTGCTTAAAAGGGGAGTATAGAAATTGGTTTCCGGTTTGTAACTTGTGATATCGGGATCAATACATGTAAGTCAAAGTTCAAAACAACAACGAAACATGCCCCAGTTGAATTTGCGTCAAATGAAAATACAATATTTATTTTAATAGTATATATGATTACTAACTTACCATGCATTCCAGTCATAAAAGTCATACGTTTACGCATGCATAAACATGGCATCAAACTTGTTTTGATAATGTTATCCAGCGGTTTTATTGAAGTGACAATTAATATTACATACCTATATAAAAATATCAGACAGTCATGTTTCTTAATGTCGAAATATCTATTTCTTCATTTTCCGTTTCCGTTCCGTATTCCGTTTCGGCGTTTTAGTAACACCCGAAATATGGATTGCTGAATGTCAATAAATCAACAAATCAATCAATCAATCAATCAATCAATCAATCAATCAATCAATCAATCAATCAATCAATCAATCAATCAATCAATCAATCAATCAATCAATCAATCAAACCTGGAAGTCTGGGGGAGCTTTATTAATTCTTTATTTCCTAACACAACCCCTACGAGCCTCATAATGATACTGAAAGAATACAAAGACACCACACATGTAAACATTGAAATCGTCCCAGTCAAAAAGGCAAAATTTTGCTGACACCCTTCAAAAACGCATAAACTTTAGCAAATTATCTACATACTAGTATATTAAATGTTCATATTTTTTCTTGATCATTTCCTAATGAATTTAGAATTAATTATTGTTAATTTCTTTTTAATTATATTTCAATGATATTAGAAGTTATAAATATTTAAGGGGATGCAGGACACCATCCGCCATTTTTTGTGAAAATTTCAAAATAGATAGAACAATTATGGTAAATTTAATAATAATTTCTTTCATTATTTATTTCTTAATTTCAATAAAATTTAAAACAATAATGAAAGTCTTGTACCTATATTATTAGTTCAATTTATTAATGGTTGAAATACAAAGTTTTCGTTTAAATGAGTTTGGTATTGGCAAAAATAATGAAAATGAAATTTTTAACAAGGGAGGTAATTTTGACCAAAAAATACCATTTTTAGCACTTTTTGACCAGATTTTGCCCAATTGACAAAAAGTTAACTCAGAGACCCCCTTTTTTTTCATCACTAAAATGTATGCCAATCGCTTGACATTATATCAAAAATTTAGAAAATTTCATTGGACAGAATTTTTGTAATCTTTTATTTTAGTGCTTTTTTATTCTCTTCTCTGTAAAATCTATATGAAAATTTAAAATTTAAGTGCTCAACCACTCGAAAATAAGCTCTGAAACCCCTATTTTTTATTTTGAATTATGATAACTTGTATAAAAAAACTAACTACTTGGCGAATTTAAAGAAAATTCATTGACAAATTATTTTCAGTGAAAGTGTCCTGCATCCCCTTAAATTGTAAGAATGTAAATCGCTTGATTATAATTAATAAACACAATATACTTTGAAGCATTATATTATAAAGTGAAATATTCAAGGAAACAACACACAGTGACTCAGGTTGTGTGGCTGTTCTATGCCAGCATTTTACACACAGGGATCCCAGTGACTGGTTGTTTGACTGTTCCAAGCCAGTATTTTACACACAGTGATCCCAGTGACTGGTTGTTTGACTGTTCCAAGCCAGTATTTTACACACAGGGATCCCAGTGACTGGTTGTTTGACTGTTCCAAGCCAGCATTTTACACACAGGGATCCCAGTGACTGGTTGTTTGACTGTTCCAAGCCAGTATTTTACACACAGGGATCCCAGTGACTGGTTGTGTGACTGTTCTATGACAGTATTTTACATACAGTGGTCCCAGTGACTGGTTGTGCGATTGCTCCAAGCCAATATTATACACAGAGTGGTCCCAGTGACTAGTTGTGCGATTGTTCCAAGCCAATATTTTACACACAGTTATCCCAGTGACTAGTTGTGCGATTGTTCCAAGCCAATATTTTACACACAGTGGTCCCAGTGACTAGTTGTTCAACTGTTCCAAGCCAATATTTTACACACAGTGGTCCCAATGACTGGTTGTGTGACTGTTCTATGACAGTATTTTAAACACAGTGGTCCCAGTGACTGGTTGTGTGGCCGATCTATGCAAATATTTTACACACATGGATCCCAGTGACTGGTTGTGTGACTGTTCTATGACAGTAGTTTACACACAGTAATCCCAGTGACTGTTCCATGCAAGTCTTTATAGCATCGTATTTGTCGTTTATGTTATTTGTTTCTCGTTCATTTTTTGTGTGTGATTTGGTGTTCTCTCATATAAAAATTAATTAATTCCTGAGGTTTGTGTTTGGTATATTTCATTTTCGATATATGCAATCAAACACACATTCAAAAGGTCATTTTTCAAAAGAAAACCAACGGTTTTTGTTTTGCAATGGCTATAGCTTGAAAATTCTGCTAAAAGTATTAAGATTAAAATCTGGCAAATTAATACTTTGTGGCAATGTCGTTAAATGTACGGACATCTTGTGTAGATTTGATTGTTTTTGTATGTTTGAATTGTGTTCAGGCTACTTTCAGCAATTTTGCAGCTATATCATGTTGTGTGGAGGAGGAAAATTGACCATCCCTAAGATTGGAGTCAAGGACACCCTGACGTAGCGAGATTCTAACCCTCCCACATTCGAATGTTTACCTGTTTAAACTGATAAATTAGGATAACGTAATCCTTTTCGTGCCGATGAACACGAACCATAAAAAATATTCAGTTTAACCCGTGCATTCAGAAAATCAAGTTCAATAAACATAGTCACGCTGGTCAGCGATAAAGCATGAATAAATATACAAATGTATATCTACATAAAGTCCATCTAACCTCAGAAGAAAAGTTTGCTTTGCTCAGAGTATAAAACACACAAACGCACATTCCATGAAAAAAAAACAGAAATTCCGAGTTATAATTACAAATACCCTGATGTATATTGCACCGCATTGATATTGCAATACGTGGTACTCTAGCCTTAACAAGTATGACATATAAATTATAGTATTAATTGATTGAACATAACAAATATTGAACATATACTTTTTATGGCAGGTTTTATTCTAAAGAATGCCTGTTGTAACAGTTTTACACGACAGCAAGGAAAGGTCAACGGTACAGTGTGAAGGTTTTATTCACAATTTTGATGATAGAGCAGGTACAATAAGGTTAATTATAGTCGAAATATTAGTGTGTACATGACTATTTTTGTTGACCTATTTTTTAGCATTGGACACTCTAAAGTTAAGCATAGAATCCTGTCAAATATAATCTCGTTTAGCATAGGACGCTATAAACATATAGTAGTTTACCATTAGACTATCAAAATATGTCTTAGTTTAACATAGGAATCTGTACAAATATATATTTTTGTTTTAGGTGTAGTACCACCATTGTTTGTCCTCTCTTCGACAATATTAATTGTGATGATTTTCGTTCATTTCAAATTAAGCGACACTTGTTTCCATAAAAATATGCACCAGGTCAATATTCTTTCAAAATTTCACCCTACCTTTCATTTTATAAAAGAACAAACGCTCGACCGGATGTTCATATGGGCACCATGTAGATAGGTGGTGGGTCTGTGCTAGGCGTAGTATATCCCTGCCAATGGTCAGACTATCCTTTTTGTCTAATATCCTGGACCGGCTATACTGGATCACCTACAGCGTTTTACTTTTATATATTGCAACAGACATCTAACAAAAATTAATTTATTTTACATGTAGAAAGACACAAATAATGGAATGTTATCACAAATTTAGCATTTTGTTGCTTTATCTCGCAACCCTTCTGCAATTTTTCCAGAGAGAGATTCAGTGTCCACCATTTCGTTTGAAATGCCTGTACCAAGTCAGGGCCATTGCTTCAGCTACTATACAGTTTCCTCAATGTTCGGTATTTTGTTATTACCTTCGTTCAAACTGCTGGAATAAAATTTTATCACTTAAAGTGAATTGTAAAGAAAGAAGTCAATAACCTTCATGTAATTAGTCCATCCAGAGAAAGTTTATCGAGCGCAAAATTAAATTTATTGACTTTTAGTACTACTTCATCTTTGGTGGTGTACAGCGATAATTTTTCAACTAAAATTAAAAAAAAACTAACGATTTTATGTTAATGTCACTATACTATTTTATTAAGCATAACAGTCAAGTGAACATTTCTTGCTAAATGAAACCAAAAGTACTATAATTTCATGGTCATGTTATCTTGACAAGTATATTATGGTATATTGTTGCTGGTTTACTACAAAATTTTCCCAATTAATTTCAGCATTATATTGGGACCCTTTAAAAATACATCATAGAAGCCCTGATTTTCTCTTGTATTTTCAAACCATAAGAAAAGATACAGTTATCGCGGCAAACAAAGTGGTGAGGTATTATTTGATACCCTCCGTTTAGATACGAGTGTTGTCCGTCCATCTCGCCCCTTGCGGTTTCCAGGTGATAACTTAAAAACGGTCACTTTATTTCTTCAAACTTTGCACAGTTGTTAAGTAATTTTTAAAAAAGACTAAATTCAATTTTCAGCAAAGTCCAATTTGTCGTTTGTTGACAATTTTTTTGGTCAAAAGTTAACGGTTTCCAATCATATATTACAGTTTCTCATAGAACACTAAATATCTATCGTTGTTTAGCATCAGAACGTATAAAAATACATCGTTGTTAAGGATAGAACCCCCGTAAATGCAGTTAGCATAGGAACCCAGAAAAATGTCAAAGTTTAGCATATGACCCCGTTAAATATCATTTTATCACAGCTAAGCATAGGATCCTATAAAATATATCATAGTTAAGTGTAAATTATAGGTAAGCGTAGGAACCTATACAAATATATATCTTAGTAAGTTTAGCATATGACACAATAAAAAGATATAATTGTTTAGCATAGGATCGTATAAAACTATATCATAGTTTATCAAAGGACCCGGTCAAAATACAGTCCCAATCTTAGTAAGCTTAGCGCAGGACTTCATAAACATTATATTGTATGTATCATAGGACCCTGTGAAAGTATATTGTAGTAAGTTTAGCATAGGACGCAATAAAAGATATCATATATTACCATAGAAACGTATACAACTATATCGTAGTTAACCATTAGCCCCTATAAAAAATTAATCGTACTTCAGCATAAAACCCTATGAAAAGTATCACAGTTACGCACGTGACTGTATAAAACATGTCCTGTAGTATAAGACTCTTTTAAAATATGTTTTAGTTTATATTGTTACAATTAAATTCGGGGATAAAGACTAATATTTTTAGATTTGCCAACCGTGTCCCGTTCCTGGCTTTAAATATGTATGTTTGCTTCACCGGTGATTCCGTCAGTAACGCTACTTAGTGGTATTTAAGTGAAAAATAGTTTTCCATCTTTGGACATCCTTGTGCATTAGATATTATAACTGCAGTGACTTAAACAGGGAAAATTGAGTCAGTGAGACCATAAATTACTTTGGGAGTAATTACGTTTTTGTTTCATTTATTTACACCGAATAACAGTGATTTTCAGGAATATTTTCTTTGTATTTTCAAACCATAAGAAAAGATACAGTTATCGCGGCAAACGAAGTGTGAGTCTATTTGATATGAGTGTTGTCCGTCCGTCTTCGCCACTTGCTGTTTCCAGATGATAACCTGAAAACGGTCACTTTATTTCTTTAAACTTTGCACAGCTGTTAAGTAATTTAAAATAAAGACCAAATTCAATTTTCAGCGAAGTCCAATTTGTCGTTTGGTGACAATTTTTTTGGTCAAAAGTTAACGGTTTCCAATCATAACAAGATCAACATATTTTGTTAAAACGTTTTACAGCTGTTAATTACAATAAAAATAAATGAATTAAGATAAAGTACAATTTCGGTACAGTTTCATTGTGTAGTTTTTGAGGAAGGCCAATACAAAATTTTGTCACTAATTGGCTGTTTTCAAATGAAAACTTCTTAAAACTTTGCACAGCTGTTAAGTACTATAAAAAAGATAAAGTTCAATATACAGCTCAATCCCATTTGTAATTTTCGAATAATTCCTATTAAAATTCTAAAATGGCTTCCGGTCAGGTCAGGTAACCTCGATCCCATGCTATTGAGGCCCATTATTTTCTGCTATTGATCACTAAAGTAGTAATTAATCGTATAATGGTGTCTCACATTGTTGCCATTTTTCAGGTCTGTGGACTATCTGGTCAATAGCAAATATGGCATTAACTGTCTCAACTTCAAACGACATATCCTTGGTAAGAGATGGTATGCAAGTAAAAGATATTCTGATTTTTCAAAAGCGCCAAATTATGAAAGTAAATCCGGAGGTTTACTATTACGGATCCCGACCAGGTTTTAGATTTCACGTGACTTACCAAGTCGAGACAGGAGAACCTGGAAGTACTTCATATATTTGGACTCTATCGCTTAAAGACGCAAGCTCCGGTACTGTATTAGTAGAAAGAGCTGTAAAAGGAGTTTGTGTGGACAGAAAAACGCGAAAGCCTGTTCCGGTTCCGGAATCGTTTCGGGAAAAGCATTTCGGTAAGAGAAAGTTGCATAATTTATCAGACGAATTTACGAAAAAATCAGGTGTTATGGAAATTCCAGACAATTGTTACAAGTGGTTGACACGAATTCGCTATAGTGACCTTGACCGAAATATGCATACCAACCAATCTGTTTATATTAAACTGTGTATAGATGGCGCAACAAGCGCAGCTTTGAACAGAAAGCTGAAACATTTCAATGCAGATATGTGTTTTTATCCAGCGGAACTGCTCGATATTACATTTTATGACGAATGTGTGCCAGAGGATGATCTAATAGTAAACTTGTGGCAAGATAGCACGGATATATCTTTGTTAAATTTTGTTATTACTAAATCAAGCAAGCCAATTACATATGCAAATTGTAAATTCTCGCTTCAAAAAATATCTCCAGAAAAATCAAATTTATAACTCGGTAATAGGATTATTATACAAAATTATATGTTTAGCTTTTTTTTAGAAATAAAGGCACTGTTTATTTTATGCTTTGTGGTACCGTTCTGTTTAACGCCTAGTCCGAATTTTACTGCCTTATTAATCCAATTTTATTTTCGCGATTTGTCGAATTAACCAAAAAGGGGGCTGAGGGTACGATTATTCGTTCTATTAAAGTCTAGAAGGGATGTATAAAAAACATGTCAAACGGAGGTTATATAAAAATAGAAAGCGGAAGTATTCTTCTGATTGCCAGGATCCAGAATACAGTTTTCGATTATCTATGTAATCTTTATGATATATCCGCATTGACAGTGTGTATCCTTCTTGGTAACCGTGAACTCATTAAACTACTGAAAACACTTTATAAATTGTATCTCGTATATCGACTCATGTTTTGACTTATTTCTTTAAATTGTCCAAATAATAATGGTAATATTGTGCATCATAATTTTGTTTGGCTGGCTGAATATATTTAACTGTTTTATATTTTGATATGTTAATTCAAATAGCACTATAATAGCAATTCTTCTGCTATAATCATTAATGAATTTAGGTTTGCACGCCAAGTATTAGTAATCTATTGTTCAGGGGCCCATCACGCGTGCGTTTACATCTCCATTTTCAACTAATTTAACTGGCTTTGAAAGCTGAAATTTGATGGCTAATTAAAGAATCCAAATGCAGTGTTTGTATTTCTGCTATTGCAGACATGTTTAATGTTGTTGAAGGAATTTAATGTCCGAATTAGTAAAATACATGCATAGTAGAGTGCGGGTTACAAATGTATTGCTTGCATCTGAATGTTGACTAAAAATAGTTCAGTGAAGGATATATTTTCATGTACATATCGCAGACATTATTTGTGTAACGTACATAAGTATTAGAAATATTTCTTAATTGTTACGGAGTCTCTGTGGCCGAGGGGTTAAGGTAGTTAGTCTACTATTGATCACGTTATCTGTGAACACTGAGGTTTGGCGTTCGAGTCTTACTGCGGACATGGTTCACTCGATTCCAATCTTGACAAGGATTGCCAGACTTCCTACCAAAGGTCGGGAGTTTTATCCGGGTGCTCCTGCTTCCTCTCCCAATAACAACTGAACGCCATAGTCTAGCTGAAAAAATGCTGAAAGTGACGTTAAAACAAAATTAAACCAAACAAATCTTAATTGTTACACACATGTAAAATTAACTTCAGGAAGGTTTATGTTAAAAGATACACTATCCTTACTGAAGGGACTAGTATATTACAGCTTCACTCCAATGTCACAGAGTAAGTCATAGTTTCAATAAATATCGACAATCAAATTGCATATTTGAACACAAATATTTGTTTTAGACCGACTAAATAAACATAGCACAGATATGGATCACTGTTACTGCCTTGTGTGTACTTGTTTAATATGGGTACATACATTTCCATATAACCACATATAGTTTTCTATATGTATATGTTTATGTGTATGCAAATACTAGAAGTTGTCCTTAGAATAACACTTTTAACAATAAAAAATCTTTAGGAATAAAGGAACCGAGGCAAAGGACGGACAAACAAAAAAATTTTACCACATGTTTTCAAAGTATTAGGTATTTTTCGCTTCATTTATGATGTCAGTCTTAACCACACTCGCGTTCTTTCCCATAAAACAGTGCGTAAATTGAAAAAAAAATCATAAATTTCTAATTTTGTTGCTGAGGGTTATTGACTTTGTTAAAGAGGAATAGGGGATTTTGTTAGTTTTCCGACTCGAACTTTAAAACGCTTTTGTCAAACTTCTTGTTATTTTTGGAAATTTGTTTATTTTGATATGTGCACGGTTTTTATACGTTTCAGTAAATTTCTGATTTCGTGCTGTGGGTTTACAGAATTTTGTTCTTAGGGACGAACCATTTAACTTGAAGGGGGGCCTTGGTTTTTTGTTTTGGTCAGAAAAATTTTTTCCGCGCTTTATTAATTTTTTTAAGGCGTTGCGACAGAATTTTTTTTTCATTATTAGCATTATTTTAAAAAGCAGAAATGCTTCTTCAGAATATTTTTTTTCTTACCCTCTGCTTCCAAAATATTTTTTTCATCAAAAATCATTTTCAAAATATTTTTTTTAGGAAAAAACCAAGGCTCCCCCCTGCAAGTTAAATGGTCGGTCCCTTAAAAACCAGTTTTTACAGATTCCTTACTGTAAAAACGTTTTCATTAATTCTCTTAAAATTATGGGAAATGTGATCCTCCTTGCGATGATGTTTCGTTTTAGAGTTGTAGGACTTTGTTTATAAAAAGGAGGATTTTTAGTTTTTAGAATGTAACCCAAAAAGCTTTCATGAATTTTCTTAAATTATAGGGCATTGTTGATATCGATAGATGTGATAGAAGTATGCATCCTGGAAGTGTATAGCTGTTGCCTCTATGAAGCCATCCCCTGTCGACGCGGCTGTTTATTCTATCTATATATAAATACATCTTTTTCGATATCGTCATATACATTATCAATTGAGTTTTTTTTTCAATATATGAACATAGTCTTTATATAAGAATTAACATTCGTTTGATTAGTTAATATTAATGGTTCAATCATCTTTGTGGAAAGTTCAATTTGGAAAAATTAACAAAGCCACTACTTCTAACTGTGTTGTAAAAAAGGTGGAATTTCGAGAAAATATATCAGCCTGATTTCAAAACGAGAAAAGGAATATATCAGAATTTCAAATTCAACAAGCATTATGATAAGCCGACCAGAATGTATTTACCATCTTCACCACTGAAAATCGGAGGAAACTGTGGGGCTCTAAAATTTTAAATACGAATTTTAATATTTAGGAATGGGGGTTTCACATATCCGAAGTAGGTTTTAAGGGCTCTGGAGGGACGTTGTATAAGAAAGCATCGTATGTTACTTTTATAATCTATTTTATCACACACAAAATAAAGAAATTGTTAACCCTTCAATGATATTCAATTGGCAGGACTAGTAACATGGATAAAGTACACGGCTACAGCTGAGATCAACAGCATGGAATTGTCACAGAATAAGGACTTACATATTCTCCTTTATAGAATTAGGTCTCATATTTTTCATACATGTAGTTTCTACTGATTTTCACGTTGAAAATATTAGTATACATCATGCAACGTTTCAAAAATTTTCAACCCAGTAAACATCAATGGCATCATCTTCCATTCTTGTTTAGAACTTAAATTGCCACGATTCTGTGAACAATGAACGATGAATTAGGATTCAAGTAAAATTGCTCCACGAAACAATCGCCCCTTTCAAAAACACCCCCAATCTGTAGCAAATGGCCCCACTTACAAAAAACAATCACCTGTTCAAATATGCTATCATCTTCAGCAAAATCGACTCTATTGTGTGCATGCCTATTTGCAAAATTGCACAGGGGGCTTTATGTCAATTGTGAACTTTGGTTTACTATCACTTTGTGAGCTTGTATATTCTTCTGATGTTATCAGAAAATTATCTATAAAATATAAGACAAATAATTAAGAAACAAGCACAATCTTGGATTACTACTACGAAAAAGTCATTGTGGATATAGTTCTTCCTAAAAATCATTAGTACAATCATCCTCCCAAGTCAGGGGTTCTGTTTCCACGTTCGCTCCACAATCATTCCTGACATCATTCATTCATATTTTGCGGGTCTGAGTGGCGCCATCTGTTGAAATGAAAATGATCCTAGTTTTCGCTTACTGTTTACCTGTAAACAAAAAATGTTTGCATCCAGTATCGCGGATTTACTTTTTTACGAAATGGTGGACAGATTCCATCCGGACCTCAAAAACGAAGCTGTAGGAGCAATCAAAGCAGGAGCCATTTGTTTTTTCAGAATGAACTTCTGCAATAGCATATTAATTTGCATAAGAATACTTCCACGTGTTGAACGAACATGGTTCACAATGCCAGATAAATCAGAGGACTTGAACTAAATGGAGTTCTGTGCAGTATGTGAAAGCAGTAGTAAATGATAAATTCATAATTACAAATTATGTTCATAGTTTCAAAACCTGCTACAGATTATCACTTTAATTTCCTTTCATTTTGTCTTATTTTGATTTGTTTGTTGTGTTTAACCTACTTTCAGATTTTTTTCAGCTATATCATGGCAGGTAGTTTTTATTGGGAAGAAGCCGATGTACCAGGAGAAAACTCCCAACATTTCACAATCCCAAAATTATAATTAAAGTCATGAATTTTAAGACAAAAAAAGTATACAAACTATGTGTGTTTGTTTCAAATCATGTACTTATCATTGTAAAAAAAAGGTCCAGGCGAACAATTTTTGCTGTGCCTTAATCTCATATTCGGTGTAAAATTTTGCATGTGTCAATGACACTGTCATGCTAGGATCAGTTATGGAAAATTGTCACATAGTTCTTGACAAGTCATGAAATTTTTAGACAAAGAAGGAGTATGGACCATGTTTCGGTAGAAAAACTGTCAGTTATGATAGGAGTGAAGCACATCCTGCCAGCAGCTCGGCCCAACCCACAACCTCTGTGTTGACAGTGATCAATAGTAGATGACCAACTACCTCAACCACTCTGCTATGAAGTCCATGTCTTATAGTATTTAGTCTCGGAGTGATTTTAATGACCTAAAAATATTTGTTCATATACTAGTACATGTACATGTGTATCATTGCCAAATGAGACTTGTTTGGTACTAGTTTACATATACACTATATGTAACTTATCAGCTCTGAGACCAGATAAAAGAATAAACTCATAGTTTGTCCAGCAAAGGACTGGATGGTTATGAAGGAATTGTTAATAAAATTGAAAAGATATTCAAGTAATATAAAATGAGTGGCTGAAAAAATAAAAAATATATCAAACAGCGGAAACAGTTCAATAATGGATAATATTTGTAAACCCATATGTACTGGTATGTTTAATACCGACCACAATTAAAGGTTGATGTTTGAATAGCTGCTTATTAAGGTTTTAGATGACGCAATGTAACAAAGTCATGGACTCTTAGTGTCCTTTTTGGGGGAAATGGAAGTCTTACTCAACTAAAATTTAGAAAAATATATTTAGATTGGGCTATGAATTTGGGTTTTAAAATATATTGGTAATCTTGAATTTGTATATTGAATTTGTTTATACAGATATATTTCCAGGAGACTTTTTCCATCAATTTAGTGTAGTTTTGTGTACATGTACAAAAATGTATATGGTCATGGTTTGGAATTGAAAATGTACTAGTATTGATATCAATACTGCATATTTAAAAGGAATAAATGCAAAATACTATTTTTGGACTTTGACAACGCACTTGTTTTTAATCATTTTATAAGTATGCAAGACATAAGAAAACCAAGGCAAACTGCCTTATGCTGGGGCTTGTCATTAAATACATGGCAAACTGTAGTTCTACTTTTGGTTAAAACGATACATTCTCTTAAAATGAGATATGATTCTTGTACATGTATGCAGCTTAAAGTCAACATGGCAGGCAGCTTAGTTATTACAGTGTATGAGACTTTTATTTAGTGTATGAGACTGTTTAACTTGTTATGATACAGGACCATACGGTCTAAAATTAAACTAAATATGCAACTGTAAAAATTCCAGCTGGTTGAAACTTGTCTATATATCGGAGGGATATTCTTTTGCTGTAATGCATGCAAATACAATATAGCATGTAAACTTTGTACATGTATGAAAAACATTTGCTAAACTTTATAGTGTCCCGTTGGTTTGATTGATTGATTAATGGTGTTTAACGCCCGAGCAGCATTATTTCAGCTATATTCAGGCGATGAACATGAAATGGGTGATAAAATGAACATGAAATTATGATGAATGAAAATGGGATGGGACACAAGGAAAAATAGGGGTAACGGATTTTAGATTGCCACTGGCAAATGGGAGGATGGATAGGGTCGGGCAATTCAGCCTCCTGTAGCGGGATCGAAATCCCTACTCATAGCGAATACTACAGCAGCGTTCTTTAACGTGCGAGGAACGTGGCATTTTTCCCAACACGGTGCACTAATATGGTTTGCGGTCAGGTTTTCCGTATTATGGCCTGACAGCCCCAGCTTGCCAGGGGTACCCCATTCAACCAACTGGGGCACACATCCCAGTCGGTCTTAAGGCAAACCGACCTGACACGCCGGTCAGGGTACTGGGCGCTATTTAGTCGCCTTTTACGACAAGCTAGCGCGACTGCTGTCTATTCTTTTGGCCACCCGGATCCCGCACGGGGCGTGTCCCGTTGGATTGATCCCTCTATTTATATCAGCAGACGCTGAATTAAACTTTTGCAAATAACATCTATTAATTAGTTGCATACATTTTGTTTGTTTAAATGGTTTGTTCTACAGATATAGATATAAGATTTGTTTTATTACGTTTTATAGAACAAACTGTACATCGTGTAGGGGTTTAGGGTACCATGGTTATTTTGTAAACCATACTAAACTTATTGGTTTTTGGAGTTTGATTCAATAAATCGGTAGATATGCGATAGATACGACCAGAACACATGTGAGTACAAGTACTAATTTAAGCTTCGTGGCAATTGACATGGTCCAAAATATGTTTTTATTCGAAAATAAAATAAAAGAGAGTGTATCATTAGCTGTCACGTACCTTATTTTGTGTCGGTGCACGTTCAAATATATGTTACATTGTATATTTTAATCAATTACAGTTCAAATTATCAAAGAATTCGCATGTTCGTTAAACCTCGTGTTTTTAAATATTATTCATTATTGAACTATGTTTACGTTCGACATCCAGATTTAGTAAAAACGATTTTCATGGGTGCTTATCAATGTCAGACTCAACTTCACTTCCGACCGAAAAATATATATGTATGATGTCAGGCGTGATGAAGTGAAGTAGCGAACGTGTAAACAGAACCCTTGACTTGGTAGGATGTAGGACAACTAGAATAATTTTAATAATAAATAATGTTAAACTAGAATTCTCTTAAAACTTGTATAAATAATAATTCATTATCAGCGAAAAGATTGGAATATACTATAGGATTGAACACCGCTTTCCATTGATTTATCGGTGTATCAAACACAAAGGACTTAAATTGCGATATGCTTGTGAGTGAGTTGGTATTGTTGAACTGACGTAATAACATTTTGCGTACAAAATGTTGTTCCATAAACTACCTTCTGATTTGAATAAAAATAAGCACTTAACTTAAAACTTAAATCTATAATTATAGGTTATTTACGTTTTTTGAATTAAAATGCATCGAGTTTCATAAAACGTAAATAATCTGTTTATCGCTGTTTTGTAACATTGTGACGTCACAGTGTTACTTAACGACGTCTTGGCAGCGAGCTGAGATGGGCCCATCTCAAGCTAGTAGAGTGAGATGGAATAATATCGCACACAAAGATCAAAGGAAAATACCGCAAAATAGCGATATTACAATTTTTCTCAGACGAAAACAATAAAATTTTTATGTTTAACAAACAATTAATGCCATTCATTGTACAAATAACTCATGATTTTATCGCCGTAGATATTAAATGCCGCCATCGTTGTTTACACTTGTTACACTAAAAGTAGTTCTGTCAACTTCATTAACTAACAATAAATGGTAGTCAACTTTATGGCACGCCGTTCTCGTCAAAAGTATGATTCAAAATATCATCACAAATTACACACTCAAAATTTTAAATTACACACTCAAAATTAAAAATATGCACTCAAAAATTTTAATTTCGCACTAAAAATTAAAATATGCACTCAAAATTTTACGAAAACACACTCAAAAGATAGCTTGAAATTACACACTCAAAATTTTATTTCATGCACTCAAAACTGAAAATTACGCACTCAAAATTGTGCGCACCTTTTTTAAGCAGGACTTACAAATATTCATTAACACACCGTATTACCGACTTGAATCTCTTTTTTTGACACCCGTTGGATACGATCAACACCCACTGGATGTTTGTTTGCCGTTGTAGGTAAGAAGCTATTTTTATTTTCATTTTTATTATTTTTGAATGAAATTAAGGTTGTGTTTGTAGATAAAGGGTAGATTTATTGGTCCATTATAGAAATTTATTACATGTGTCAACGAGCATCGCATTTCATTTGGTCATATTTGAAAAATTGCGTTTTTTCAACTTCCACGTGAAATCGCACGCTTATAACCTTATATTTTAAGACAAATAACAGATATATAAGATGTCCTTGCATCTCTTCTTTGACACATTCCATCCCCATAGTGATATTTAAAATATTTTTAATGTTATAAGCTCATTTTTCGAGGTACCCATTTATTTCAATGATACATCAAAACCCGTCGGAAGATACGATCAAATGCTGTATTTTCTATTCAAATGATACGATCAAAACCAACAGTAAAAATGAAGACAAAAGTCTAGAACGAGGTTAAAATGCATTGTGGCTCGTTATAGGGTGGTTTTTGGTAAGGTTACAACAAATATATAGGGGTAGAATTGTTTTGTATTTCGCAATGTGACGGATGAGTTGCAAATGGTTATTCTTTGCTTATTTGTTAATGCACTGTGTATAAACAGCATTGTTTAATATTCATAATCGATTAGTAAGGCAGGTATAGAAATAAGTTTGATTTGTTTACCAGCAAAAAAGAAAATTGTTCACTCACTTTATAGAGTTTTAATTTAAGTTTCGGTAGTTTGTATTTTTAACCATATGACTAGATGCAGGGTGACAAATTTGTATATGTTAAAAAACACGCGTTTTGTTTAATTTCAGACTGTGATGGAATGTGATAATTACATATGCTATTACTGCGTTTCCCCATTCTTTATATATGAAAAATTGATTGACCATCTCTGTCAGAGACATCCAGAGCAAGATATTAAGTATCGACAAAAAGAATTGTTCGTATAACGACGTAAATAAAAAAATCAAGTCCAAAACAAAATTACAACAAAGTTCCCGGCGAAAAAGTTAGGTTTTGAGTTAAAAGTCAAAATGGTTGCATTGGCAAGCTCATCGTATACACAACATGTAACGGAGGTGTAGGGAAGTTACCTTTCAAACTAAGAACATTTCTAGTTTTACATTAAGAATCCTCTTTTGTCGTAAAATGTTATATATGAGAATGACCACTAAAAATATGTATGATGATGCGCTCATTTTTATTGTCAAATGATAACATTGCTTTTTGTCTTTTATAATACAGAAAACTGAGAAAAGGGTCGAAATAATAAGTTTTTAAGTCTAAAAACTTACATGAACGACGGTCACTGATCGTATCATACGTTAGCATATGCCCGTATCATTACCTTAATCTACTACGGGTTTTGATGTATCATTGAAATAAATGGGTACCTCGAAAAATGAGCTTATAACATAAAAAATATTTTAAATATCACTATGGGGATGGAATGTGTCAAAGAAGAGATGCAAGGATATCTTATATATCTGTTATTTGTCTTAAAATATAAGGTTATAAGCGTGCGATTTCACGTGGAAGTTGAAAAAACGCAATTTTTCAAATATGACCAAATGAAATGCGATGCTCGTTGACACATGTAATAAATTTCTATAATGGACCAATAAATCTACCCTTTATCTACAAACACAACCTTAATTTCATTCAAAAATAATAAAAATGAAAATAAAAATAGCTTCTTACCTTCAACGGCAAACAAACATCCAGTGGGTGTTGATCGTATCCAACGGGTGTCAAAAAAAAAGATTCAAGTCGGTAATACGGTGTGATTAAATTGATTTGAATATTTCAATCCTGTTTTTTTTAAGCTTGAAACGGGTCCCTGTAAAGCAACGAACGAAACAGACGTTACAATTTTTTTTAAATTTTTTTACCTCATACCCTCGGCCCTGTATCTCAGACTCAGGTTTATAGATATATTTTCGTGGTTGTATGGTTGGTTCATCATACCCTCGGCCCTGTATCTCAGACTCAGGTTTATAGATATATTTTCGTGGTTGTATGGTTGGTTCATCATACCCTCGGCCCTGTATCTCAGACTCAGGTTTATAGATATATTTTCGTGGTTGTATGGTTGGTTCATCATACCCTCGGCCCTGTATCTCAGACTCAGGTTTATAGATATATTTTCGTGGTTGTATGGTTGGTTCATCATACCCTCGGCCCTGTATCTCAGACTCAGGTTTATAGATATATTTTCGTGGTTGTATGGTTGGTTCATCATACCATCGGCCCTGTATCTCAGACTCAGGTTTATAGATATATGTTCGTGGTTGTATGGTTGGTTCATCATACCCTCGGCCCTGTATCTCAGACTCAGGTTTATAGATATATTTTCGTGGTTGTATGGTTGGTTCATCATACCCTCGGCCCTGTATCTCAGACTCAGGTTTATAGATATATTTTCGTGGTTGTATGGTTCGTTCAAAGTCTCAAGGTGATTTACCGCTATATCATGCACATTGAATGCAAGAGTATAAATTCGTTCTAGTTTCTGACATAAATGAATTTCAACAGGAACACTTGTAGCCCTTACATACAACACTTTCATACAGCTTAAAAGCTTTCGAACAGTATGTTCTAAAGCGTTGTTGTCTCGTGTTAAAGGGTGTAAAAGTTGCATTGTATTTTCATACACGTGCAACAAGGATTGAAACACCTCGAGCAACTCTTCTGTGTCGTGGATTGGCATTTAGATTTCAGCACTTCCGGTTCGCTTTAAACCTCAAAAACCACCCAGATGAAATTTTTTTTATTTATATCTTTATGAATATTTATGAGTTTTGCGCGAAAACAATGCGCACAAATTTGAGTGCGTAATTTTCAGTTTTGAATGCATGAATTAAAATTTTGAGTGTGTAATTTCAAGCTATCTTTTGAGTGTGTTTTGGTAAAATTATGAGTGCATATTTTAATTTTGAGTGCGAATTTAAAAATTTTGAGTGCATATTTTTAATTTTGAGTGTGTAATTAAACATTTTGAGTGTGTAATTTGTGATGATATTTTGAATCATACTTTTGACGAGAACGGCATGCCATACAACTTTATATATCAACAAATAAACTCCGTTAAAACTTCTTCCGGAAGAGAAATCTCGACCAATCAATTCACGTATTTCTAAATAAGCAAATTATAATATGAATACAGGCGCAGCCCAAATGCGAGCATCACACATTGTATTCATGACATTATTTCAATGCCACTGCATTCCATTGATGACGTGACGTCTTTCTCTAATGTACTGGTGACGTAACAAAAACTGTCATTAAAATGATTGCAAAAAAATTTTCTGACATTTTTGTAGTTATTTAAAAAATCAACACTTTAATTTAAATTTATTGTTGTCCACTTTCAAATTAATTTTTCTGCTCGTCGTTAATACTTTCTTCGGATGGCTCTGCTACCATCTGAAATGGATTTGTTCGTATGGATCACGTGACTTTTTGTACACAGACGCATGTAACCGTATAGCTTGCTTAGTACTGCATAATATATAAATATTTACAAGCAAATTTAATAAGCAGAAAAATTTCCTTTACAGTGTATAGCGAGTTTGTTTAAAGTATGGGCGTTTGTGCAGATGGCGATTTAACTAACGGTGGGTGTGTGTGTGGGGGGGGGGGTGGGTGGTGGGGGGCATTTCTGCAGTGGGGCGCTTTTTTTTATATCTATCTATTCAATTCAGTGGGGGCATTTTTGACGGGGCAATTTGACCTGCTCCCGTAAATTATTATACGAATGCTATAATTAAGTATGTTCCAAATGAGGAACAAATCTGTCTGTCTGTCTATCTATCTATCTATCTATCTATCTATCTATCTATCTATCTATCTATCTATCTATCTATCTATCTATCTATCTATCTATCTATCTATCTATCTATCTATCTATCTATCTATCTATCTATCTTCCTTTTCTTTTCTTTCTGCCTGCTTCTTTCTTTCTTTTTTATTTTCTGCTTTTTCTGGATCCTTAACTTGTCTGCACATATCTCAAAGATGCCTCCATTGAATCAAATAAGCTTTGGCACAGTTAAGATCCACAGTTTCAGGTGTGATATCAATAATCAGGGTCTTGATAATGGCTGCCATTTTTAAAAAACCTCCACTTTACTACATCCACCCAAAATTGAAAACAATTTAATGGTGGTCCGATTTTGAAATAAATTTTGTTGGATGTAGATTTTATTGTCTCGAGTGGAATGCGACCTTCAGAATTTCTTTCAGACCTCTCATTTTAAACAGATATATCATGTCTGTGAGGGGTATTTTTCACAAATACCCCCCCCCAGACATGATTTATCTGTTTAATTATACCGAATATCATGATTTCAAAGAGCGGTGAATACTAGACCACTTGCGTGTTGTTTATTGACTCTGTACTATCGGAACGTTTCTGGTTTTCAAAATCGATTACTCATGTTACGTTTACTTTAATTGAGGTAAAAGTCAAAACTTCCGAATGAATATTTCCAGCATAATAATATGCGAGGTTTATTTTTAAGCAAATACCACGGCACTGAGGGTAATTTTTTGCTGAATACCCCGGTGATGTCGAAATCGATGCAAAATGAGGAAATTAGCGAAAATACACTGTCTATTGACCAATCAAAAGCCAGCATTTTTATATGAGGTGTAATTATAAAAAAGCACCCCAAAACGCGTCAAATTTTTAACGATGTGCAATTTCAGCGATATTTTATCTGCATGTAAATTTTAGTATCCCGAGTGAAACGCTACCATCGAATGGTATACTATCCTATGCGACTTTAGATCACTTGAGTGTTTTTCATCGGAACGGAACACAATTATTGCTAGTTTTTCTGAACTGAAGAGATATTTACATAAACCCCGGTTAGACTAAATATATTTAATATAGCTTAAAATTGAACTTTCGTAGAGCCGTATTTCTAAAAATTGATTGATTGATTGATTGATTGGATGTTTGCTTTACGTCCAGCAAGGAGTATTCCAGCTATATTCAGGACGGGAACAAGTTAACAACCAATTCACCAATTGAAAAAGGGGCGGGATGGGACACAGGGAACACAATTTTGACTGCGACTGGAAAAGTACGGAGTATTGGGTAGGATCGGAGAATTTTAGTAGCGGCTACAATGAGCCTACTTTTTTTGAAATCTACAAAAGGGATCTTTATCATGCAAGGAGCGTGGCACTCTCCCAACACGTTACCCACTATGGTCAGCGGTCAAGCTTTCCGTATTATGACCTGACAAGCCCCCTCCCCCAAACGAGAGGGTCTCCCCTATCCGCCACCCGTGGACGCGCTAAGCTGCTCTGTGGGTATTTCTAAAAAGTATTGTAAATAATTCTTTCGCAAACCAAAGGTGGCAGTTCGACCAGATTACGTCTTTATAAAATTGTTATAGGGATGGATGTGGTGACTATGAAATCCCACGATTCTGGTATTTGGCACTAGTAAGTAAGCTGGGGCAATATAACGTATTTGGAACTGGTAAGTTAGCTGAGAGGAAATATAACGTAGTTTGGCACTCCTTTATATGCTGGGAAGTTAAATGTATTGGGCACTTCTCGGTTTGCTGAGTGGCAAAATAATACATTTGGCGCTGCTCTGTTATCTGGGAAACAAAATAATGTACATTCGAAACCACTCAGTAATACTGTTATTTGGCACCACTCGCTTAGCTAAGAGGCAGAATAATGTATTTTACACTGCTCATTTAGCTGGGCGGCAAAACAATGTATTTTGCACTGTTGCAGTTAGTTGGGAGCCAAAAGATTGAAAACAGAATAATACGTCTGGAGTCGCTGCAGTTAGCTGGGAAGCAGATTGCTCTACATGGCAATATAATAGCTTAGCTGTGATTCTGAATAATAAGTAAGGTTCTATACCGAATAATAATGAGTTAGGTACGATACTGAATAATGAGTTAGCTGCGTTACAAACAAAAATTGCGTCTGTCACTGCAACAGTAAACAGGGAGGTATTTGTGACAATTTGGATGCTAAATACATGTGTGGCATTGATACTGTCAGATGGGAGGTAGCTTTGGTACACAATCATGCGCCTGACACCGCTGAATGTGGCAGATTGCTGGAAGGTTGAAAAATATACATGTATAAGGAATAAAGCAGAACATTGGACATGCCAGAGTAATTTCATACCCTTATTCCTGAATTTAGTATTATAATAATATAAAGCTCCTCTTCAACGTGTCAAAAACAAAAGTGACATTCATTTACAGGTAGATTCATAACATTTTTATTATTAGTTATAGAAAAACAGACATTAGTTGTTGGCGTGTTTCCGAAAGTAATCGTTTATACCATTAATTATACTCTCTCTTAATGATTGTTTAGTCGTAACAGAAGTTATTATTGACTTTGACAAGAATATCCCGTTTCTTCATTATTTTTTGCAAACATTTCTAAGCTGTGAAGCCACGTGAAGAGGTCTTGGACAATAGTCCCCTTAATTCCTTTGATATAATTACGTTTTTTATCTAAATACAGAACAAGAACTTTCTACGACAAAAGGGCAAATCTGATTATTTTGAGGTTTTTTCATGCAATAGTTCGTTACAAACCATTTGCCTAACTCGGAATAAACAAAATATGTACCTAAATACTGACAAATTACACTGGTAGCTATTGTTTCTGTGTCATTATCATGTAATCAACAGTTATTGACCTTAAAGCAGGTTGCTATTGATTTTAGTTTGTTTGATCATTAGTTATTTGTTCAAATGGCCAAATATATGTTTATAGGACTGATTTTGCGCAGTTGAATTTTACAACATTCTATTTATATCATACTTTCGGACATTTAGACCTTGACAAGTAGAAGACAACTTGTATTGACAATAAGAAGACGTATTTTACATTCCACCCAAAAACAAACAAACATTTATGTTTATATTCCATTTCAGTTGTACCGGGTGTTGTTGTGTTGCTGTCATAAACATATATCTGGGGTTATACCTGAAAAAAGGAACAAAATATGAATATTAATGCTCACATTATAAGCAAGAAATTTTACATGTATATCTGTCCCCGGTGTAGCGTCGAAAAAACAATATTTTCGGTCTTATCTAAGAGCGGAAAATTCTGACTGTTACAAGTAAAAAGGGGGAAAACAGTTTGATCCATCACCACCGAAGGACTACGCTCAACAAAATACCTAAATGGGATCAGTTATCTAAACAGTGACATTATTCTTGTATTAATTGTCCCAATCTGGTGGAAGTTTTTTGTTATGAGATCGTCAGCTTGCCTGCAGGTCTAGCGCGTGTTCTATAGGTTTTGGTATACAATTTTTTTGAGCTCATCTTTTTCGAAAAAAAAGTATAAAAGTTGTCTTTATTGTGCAAGAAAAAAGTCTTTAAACATATTTAAATTATTAAAGAAACGAATTATTGATTTAATAATATAAAATTCAATTAAAATATTGTCTAAACAAACAGGTTTTTTTAGGAATGGCATTTACAGATCAAGTTAAGTGTTTGATCATGCTGAAATTGAAGAATGTAAATATTTTTATAATGTGAAAAGAAAAACAGTCCAGAGTTTTACTGTGCGGCCAACATGCACGTAGGGTTATTTAAAATAACAATATTTTATAGCTTGTACGATCCTGTTCCTTGTAGCTCTTATATCATTGCAGATTATTTTACACAAGTGACAGACCTTTGCGTCTGTCTTATATGGAACACAAAAATATCATCTTGTGGAATTATTTTCATTGACCGTAAATGCATTGCACGCAACACAGCATGTTCGGTATCTATATTTGTCTTATAATCTTAAAACAACAAATAGTTTGCATTTAACACTGTACTCGTCATAAGAACTGTCATTTTTATAGTTTCATTTTTAAACAAGATTAACAACCTGCATGTACAACAAGTATTGTTTACATCTGACTAAATCTGATATCCCGGACTACACTAATCAACGCAATTGTAATATCCTTACACTGATGTTACGGCAATAAGCATGAAATTGATTGATCTTGTTCATATAATAGAGAATCATTTAGGGGTAAATATTGACTGGCAGATTGAAGCAGTTGTTCTAATTCTCCGATGTCTTTAAGTTCAATTAATGTAATCCGTTTGTCGACTGATCATTGTTAAAATATTTCTTCAATTAATTTGAGTAAAACAACTGCTGTTAAAGTGTGTTTCAAACCCGAGGAAAAAATCTACATGTAGACCCGCTCTGTGTTTTGAACAGCATTAGTAGCACTCGAAAAAAGTCATACTGCGAAATTCAAATAGACGAAAAAGTCTTGTGGATAAGACAAGGACTGTAAGACTTCGAAGAACATGCTCCGGATGGGTGAGGTGCCCGTTAAACGATTTGTTTGTTTGTTAGAATTGGGATTTAACGCCATATTTAGCAATTCTTAATTATTAAAGCGTCTATTGGTAGATAAATCTGATGTACGCGTTGAAATACCCCGACCTTAGTAAGGAAAACACCTGTTTACTTAATACTTACAGATTTCAGGTCTAGTAAAAGAGTCCGAAACTCGTTCAAAAGTTCTTTTGCTATGCTGATGTTCACATGCTTTGACACAGTCCTGGTATTCCCCGATCATTGACATCAGATTGTCTCTAAGAGGTATCAGTCTGTTGTAACGTTCTGAGGCAGCGATTAATGATTGAACAAATGCTTCAAAAGTCATATCTGAAACAGAACACGTACAAATACACATCACCCCCAATGACAATGAATTATAAAATGTATCAGGAAAACCTAGATGCATCATTAAATGGCGATAGGATATAAACAATATGTAATAATAATATTTTGATGTCAAAATTTTGAATCAAATAACAGCCATTTTTCCGTTCTAGAATTTATTTTGCCTTAAAATCAGTACTGTGCACACTGACCAAACTGTGACTGCATAAACACCTACTTGCATGTTATACAATACACGTCTGTCATAAAGTGTCAAATGCTATAAATAACAAAATACCGAACACCAAAGAAACCTATCCACAAATCAAAGTCGGAGAAACCGGCAAACAACCAAAAATGGAATAACGGTCTGACGTGGTACAGGCTTTTCAAAAGAAATGACTTTGGTTAATGGGTTTATTATTATTTCGTGCATGGCGAATTACCAATTTTCTTTATAGAGATTAAAGACTCCAACTGCCAAAAAGTAGATCATAAACATGTTAAATATAAAGACTATGATTCTAGAGAGTCATTACGTTACTTCTTTAAACAATTTTATTGCTGCTTTATACATATTTAAATGAATTGTACGAGGATACTGACTGACTTGAAAATATTTTTTTATCAGAGGATGGAAAAATAATAATCGTCAAGGAGCCACGCTCCCGTTGACGTCATATATTACTCCGCGGAAAACTTACAGTTTATATGTGATCTATTTTCAAAAAAAAAATAAATTGTTGACAAAATTTATGTTGCAAACATTTACTATATACCAATATACAAAACGGAAATTGTGTAAGCCATTGATGGAGAGAATTTTTTTTTGTAGTTAAATCTTAAATGAACAACTATAACAACAATGTAAGACGTGTTCACGTTGTCATTATCTTGTCGAGAATTTACAATTAGCGGGAGACACGTTTTAAAAAATAATCGTAATTACCCTCTTTGCTTAACTATAAAAAGTAAATTAAAAATGAATTTTTGTTTTTAAAGATCATACGAACATACTTAAAAGCAAAAATACAAAATTCCTATAACTAGTTATACCATATAAACAATTTTATTAAACATCCAATCATCTTCAATTATTTAATTTCCTTATTTCAAAAACGCGTAGACCAAATAAACTTAGTAAAGGTAACTGCGTTTTATGTTTTAATTAAAAAAATAAATAAATGTATATATTGATTACACCAGAACTGTGCATAATGATATAAAACACAAACAAAATGTAAAATTCTCTGTTAAAGTCAAGTAATTACTCCAGAAACAAACAGAGATACGAGAGAATTACACGAAGGAAGTGCTAAGATTTGATTATAAAATGGTTATTATTTTAATTTACCCCTCAATGTGCTTTAAGTAATAAAAAGACGTGGATTTCCGTTCAATACTAATGGAAAACGTTGAAATTGTATATGTTGTCTGATTAGATAAAATAAAAGTGAAAAAGGATAAACATATTTAAAGGATATATTCTTAAAACTTGCTGCAATAGAATACATAAAATCAAACTTGATATGTTCGGCTATATTTGACGTATTTTTACATTTTGCGAAAGTCCCTCATAAGGAGTTTTGGTACACAAGATATAAAGGATATGACACCAGTGGGAGGACAAGACAGGAAAATCTCAGACACCAAGTGAAAAGATTTCTGGTTTCCAACGAGACTCTGCTGAGTTGGAGACCAAATGAAATATTTTACGGGATTCTGAAATTTTTCTGTCTTTCCCTACAACCGGCGTTTGATTCTATTTCAAACTAATTCTTAAAAAAAAATCCGGTGCTGTAGGAAGATGTCAACAAATAGAGTTATCTACCCTGAACGTAATCTCCAGTGTACATTTTTTGCGTCAACGTGTTTGTTTTGATGTGCACTGCTATCAAATTGTTACATAAATTGGGTTATCGAAGCTCTGATATGTTGTTTTCATGTTAAAATTTAAAGAGGCCTAGTAAACCAACTCAACTGAAGCAAAAATGTTATAATTTCATTGCTAAATAGACATCACAATACATGTTTACGGGCAAAAATAGCGCGAAATTCTTATCTCACCCCCTGGTTGAGACAGGTTTCACAACGAATGAGAATTGTGTATAGATATATACTCCCGAGTTATTTAATTTCAACAAAGTAATAATCGAGCCAAGGGCGAGTTTATTATTTGGTTGAATTGTAATAACGAGAGATGATACCACCCCTTGTGATATACACTTCTCACGATTTGTGAACCCTATTTATTTTATGATGAAACGCAAAATGTAATTTGCGCGAAACTGGGCAACGTTGAAAAACGGAATAATATACAAGATGTAATTCCAGGCTATAACAGTATAAATTAAACGAACCATGGCATTAAAAACGAGAACAAATAGAGAATGAAACCATTTTTAAAAAATTCAAAATAACATATTAAACGACATTCTTCATATATCATATTATAATTTTGTTCATACGCGGATACTCATCAGAAACGTTCTTCCCCTCCTATGAAGTGACTTTCGTCATGGATTAACGTCACGATGTATTTTCCTTATTTCTTGTTCGCATCACATCGTTTTCATTGTATACGACCTTTTCCATGTCGCGCGAGAAATACTTAACAAGGGTAATCATAAGAGGAATAAGGACTATCATACGAGTAAAGAATATCTCAACCGGCTAAAATAGGTACCACACAGTCTCATTAGTGAGAAAAAAAACCCCGCTTACATGGCAATGGTACCATATGAGATAAAAAAGTAATATCCAAGACAAATAACAAGGTAACCAACAGATTAGCCAAAGACACATTATCTCAAAAAGCAGACAGAACAGTAACTAAAGGCTCCCAGGAGCCTGTAATCGCTAACCTGAAACACAAATGGCTTTGAGCTATCTTAAATGTTTCAGTATAGTCCTATAAACATGAGCTGTAGCCGAACTGTTCCTTTAAACAAGTGCTTTTTTATTTGATAAATATTTGATGTCCGGCTGAGATTTTCAAATTAGGACATAAATACTAATTATTTTGTTCGAATTCGTCATTTAAGGGCAATAACACTTTAAGACAATATTTGACTGAAATGATTTGTATGTCTCGCCTACCAATTAATAACTGTTATGGCATTTAGGTATCAAGGCAAAAAATAGAAATTTCACAAAAATGTTATTGAATGGCAAATACACTTTTTAGAAGTCATCAAACAATTTTTAGATAATAAAAATTATTTGTAAGGCTTGCCCTTGTGATTATTTGTGCTATTTACAGGTTTACTCTAGGAGAAAAAAAACTGGTAATTTGCCCAAAATCGTCATTAAAAGACAATAACTACTATATGAAGTCATATGAAAATTTCCGACCAATACAGTGAGTGAACTGTTAGACTTGTAAGACTTGCTAATCACTTTTACAATTTACAGTTTACTCAAGATCAATGGGAGAACAGACAATTTGGTCAAAAATCGTAATTATCTACAAAGAACGTGCAATGGGCGTGGATTTTTCCAAATATGTGGATTCTTCCAAAAAGGTCGCGCAGTACAGTACGCGGATATAGAAAGCTTTTCATTCCATCATCAGAGGCACGCTGGTCAGCTCAGTCCGTCGAGCTCTTAGACCAGTTACAGTATCAAATGAAACCGACTTTAATTTCCGGCTTTGACAATACATGTACCTCATCCAGTCCTGGCCACAATGGAGGTACAGTACGATTACCTGTAAAGAATGAGGAGAATAACCGTCTTATATTGGAGATAATATTCTAAAGCTAATGGGTACCAAGAGAAAAAAAACATTGAAAAGACTTGTTTACACCATTTGCCACAGTTGACAATATTTTTATTCGATGATTAATAATCTGGGTATTCACCTTTTCAATTTAATTAAATTTGTTTAAAATAGTATAATGAATGTTCTGTTATTTTTGTCATTAAACACACGTATCAGTGTAAAGTTTGTTTGAATTTCCCATTCACCGTTCAAGAGCGTGACATTCAAAACTTTGTTACCCACCGAGCTATGTCACAGAGTAGAAATTTACTCTAGTCAATAACCCACAAACCGCATTAAACAGGAAATATTATCATAAAAACTTTGCTTCCAATGAGTAAGAAAGCAAGAAAGCAATGTTTATTGTTATGTACGCATCTCCACAATTTTTCGATTTTATTGACCAAACATTTTCTAGTTTTGGCTAGATAATCAATTTTGGCGTTCAATAATTTATTTTTGTAGTATTTCCAGGTAGTAGAGAAAAGGCAAACGTTAAAAAATAATTCATATCCTTTAATACATGAATTAAAGAAACTCAATGAAGACAGTGATTTCTATTTACCAGTTATTCTTTGTAAATCTGTTTTGTAATATAAAGTTCTAAACTTTGTTTACGAAAATTAAATTTGCCAACACGCTACATTATGAATTTAAAACGAACTCAACAATTTTATTGTGTATAAAAGCTCCAACCTTTAATTAAATCGTATGGCCAATCCCTAATATCCAGAAACATGCTCAAATGGTCACGTTTCGGTACAAGATTGCAACTATGGGATAAAGTTTTGTTCTAATTATCATAGCCAATACACATTTAGGCACTAAATGGGAAGTGTTTTCATTTGGAGGACTTCTTGTCAGAAAAATCAATGAATTCTCCATTTAATGGTTAGAAATAATCAGTTATAATTTGTACGTTTCCTTAATGTCGTACTGTAAAGGAATGAACTGAAAGCTTAACAAATCTATTTTATCAAAGGAAGCCTTTTAATTTACGCTTTTGCCACTAATGATCTTTTGTGTCATTTATTGTTATTAAACGATTTCAACAATCATCTGTAAATGTTATTTTCAAAATAAACAAGAGAAAGTCGTAAATTTAATGATTAGTTTGAGAGAAGCCCGCTTCAATAGAGTTTAAACGTCTGGACAAAAACCCAAGTAAATCTTTAAATTTAGTTCATTTGATTATATTTCTAGTGTTCAATTTTATCAATTTAATTATTTTATCCCTTATTTGGCACTAAACTATTAATATTGCAGAAGTTACTGAAAAAAGATTTCACAAAATGAATCTACACATGCACGAAAGCATTTAAAAGTAAAAAAAGATCTCTCCGTAAATACCAGACGGTTTCATTAAGATTCACCTTGCTTAATCAATTTAAGAAATTTGTTTTGTAATAAGTTCGTTTCCAATTATATTGTGGGTGTTTGGACGATTTATGATGTAACGGATTTCCCTACGAATTGGTTCAGTTTTATTTCACATACTATAGGTCACGCATTTTCTTATTGTTTACAAAGATACGCATCAGCAATACAATATGAAATTTAGAAAAAAAACCATCGGTGTTTGTTAAACTATTACATGTAACTGTGTCCTGCTGTCCATTGTACATGTACAATTCAAAGGTGCACGTTGGTTAACACACGGCCAAGATTGCTCTAATGACCAATCAAAGCATGAAGGTTGTTTCTTCAGGGATAGTTCATCTTTAATAAATATTCTGACCACAAATACAAAAAAAAAAAGAAAAAAAAAACAAAGAAAACCAATATTTCTGTCTTCGAAATCTGATTTCGTCTGATCTTGTGTTTACTATTTGAACCTGACATAACAATCATAGTAGACGAAACACAGGTGTCAAATATATATACTTTGTTCGTTTTTGTAAACAAGGCGCAAGATATATAGACTCTAATAACGTTACGGTCAAACATCGTGCCTTATTTATAGAATATATAATGTCTTTATTTGCTATTAATTTAATCCTAAGCACGTGTTTTAAAATAAACTGCTTCCCGTAAATGGACATAAAATGTCTACGTCTATACATCAAAACAAGCAGAAAACTTATATAGATACTGCCCGGAAATACCCATCAAATTTAAATAGAATAGTAACGGAAAAATTGTTTTATTTATATGTGCATATAATAAGTGATCTTCAGAGAGGAAACAAACAGAGGACAGGATGTGATATTTTATTTATTTAGCCGGATTAATAAGATAATAAAATTTTATTAATTACACACACAAAAAATATATTTCATACAAAATTGTTTCGTTATTCTTGAAATCTAATAGGGTTGACTTCTTCTATAATTGAACGTGTTTTGGTGAGGGTTTTATAATATATGGAAGTATAATAATAACAATCAATCAATCAATTAATCAAATCAAATAAGAAAATCCAAAATGGCTGCCTCCGAAGGCCGGAATTACACCATAGAAACCAATAGTAAAATGTTAACAGAGCTCATTCTTTTAACTCGTTTAAACAATTGAAACAAAACTTGTTAATAATATTCATGGGATGGTCCTCATTAAACATTTTAAGATGGTTCTGTACAGAGTTTCTGCTATTTGTAACAATCAAAAATCCAAGATGCGTGGACTTTATTTGATATGGAATCTAGTTGAAAATTGTTTGAAGAGGCTTATTTGTTTAAACCATTGAACCAATTGACAACTTATCGACAATATTCATTAGATTGTATGCTACAAAGTTTTTTTTAAAGTCAAACTGATATTCAAAATAGCCGCCACCACAGTTTGTTTGACACAGGGCATTTTAGAAAAATGTTGAAATGATTTCCTAATAAAAACTGCATAGCTAATTGAAGCCATTGTTTGTAAATTAGCATAGAAAACTATTTGAAAGTACTCCTCTAAAACCATTGTTTCAGTTCAAATCAAACAAGAATAATTGTAGAAAGGTTCTTTGCTAAGCGTATGTTGTTGATGCCCATCGAGAATTGAAAACGGCACCCAAAACAGGACTTTGTTTCCATAGGGGAAATGACGTCTTCATTGTTTAATAAATCAGGTGAGCGAGGTAGGCCTCTGGTAGATGTAGATGTACCTGGCTTTAAACGACTAGGATGTATCATTTACAAATTTGCATGCTACGCAGCATTTCGTCAAAGAATTGGCAGGTTAATGAATTAGACGATATTAGGAAAATGTTATTTTCCCTGTGTCTTTCGATGCAAAACGAGCCTATCAATCTAAACGTTCAAATGCACTCCGTGGATGAAATTGAGATGTAATTAATTTCTTTGGTGAATTCGCCTTTTCTCTCGTACCATGCGGTAACTAGGACGATGATTTACATTGCAGTTAGTTGTAAGTAACGAGAGTTTAAATCAAGACAATTTTTCTGACGGTACATGAAATTATATTTACTATTATTATTTGTATCTAACGATCCTAGAAATACTTCCTAAACGAAGGTGTCATATTATTATCATAAAGTTAAACATCAACGATGCCTTTATTAAAAACATACCGTCGATGCGTGTTTCAATATTTAATGGCTCGTCAGTAACGTTCAGAGTAGAGCATGCGTCTACAAGTAATACCTAATTGCTTTATTGATACATTTAGCAGAGGAAGGAAGAACTTAATGTTATACAAATTTTAATTTTAAACAGTACATTTGGTATATTTGGAATGGTATAACCTAAATTTAATCTACTAGGGTATTAGGTAATATACAAACAACTAAGTAGTGCCAATTAATTTTGTTGCGTTTTCGTGGTGATCACGTCAATTTACAGTATAAAATATTGATGTTATGCGGATTTGTTGAACTACAATACACCTTTTGTAATGTAGACGGAAAATACGTTTGTGCAATATTTAATAGAGGGTGGGAACCATTTTTTTCAAAAAATATCTTTGCCCTGCTTATTTTAAATTGATTTTAAAAAATGTTTATGGTCCGCTAGAAAATAAACAATGCTATAGGAATAAAACTTGTTTGGAGGAATTCATTGTTGTATCAACAAGACCAACTCACTGACAATCAAACTAAAGCCCAAAAGGATTCATGTAAAGACAGTGAGTAAGTTGGCGACTTAATGCACCAATGAATCCTGTAGAAAGCTGTTATTCCTGATAATTACGCCCATTTAACAATCAAATTCATTTCCAAGCCTTTAATATTGTTTTAAATCAACGCTATATTTTGCATCATATATACTTTACAAGGTTTAAAAAAGTAAAAAAAGTTATCTTTTAAAACAACTTATCAACCAGCTAATTATTTGCAGGAATAAGGTAATTGTCCAATCCATATTTCATCGTTAAGTCAGATAAATATTGCATAGTTCCTTATCCATTATTGAAATCCGTCCTTAAGTCAGATTAGTTATGATGTGTCTTGTTAGGTTATTAGGTTTTTTATCCGCAATGAAAGTTATGATATAAAATACTCTAACAAAAATTTGAAAGAAAAGTTATTTGTAGAAAAAGTTGATCATTTATGTCGAAGCTTAGGGATTATTTTCATTTAGACAGTTGTTTTAAGAACTACATTGTTGTGACGAGACTGGAAACCATACAAGTACAGACTTCTGTCAAGAATGGCAACATACACTTCAGAAATAGTTCTGCGACGATCTTAAGCATCCAATATTTTGACGTTTATGCTAGAAAAGGTGTTACGGATTATCCGTTTTGGGGTTAAAAGTACAATTGTATACCGCTGATTAAACGAAAGACACAAAAATCTAGGACACAATAAATATTGTTAATGTGTGCATGTCTGACAAAACACCTCAACCTTTTATGGGAATGTACCAGTCTAGTAAGCACTAGACTGAGTGATATTCTTACTAAAATAGAACTGCATTATAAAAATATGAAATATTTAAATGTCCGTAATAAGTTTGTTTAGTTATTATCAGTCTTCTTATTAACTAGTCTACCAAACAAGAGATTAGAATTAAAATGTAAGTTGGTAGGTGGGTGTCATTCATAGACTGCTTCCTTAGTTTCGGTGCTTGCTGGAGTCTAATATGTATAATTTTTATCTCTGATTGATTGTTTTATTCAATTCATAATTCATTATTTGATTTATTTTACCATTGATATTTCTTCCGTAGTAGTATTATTATTGTTGAAGTTTTTGTAATTATTTACTTTCTGTTTGTGCTTGTCTTTTCAATTAGGGACGTCTTGATTGATAATAAAGTAATTTACTACAGAGGATTTATTACAGTTAATTTTATCTTTGTAATATGCAACATTTGGTTTCCTAGTTAACATTTAAAATGCTTGTTAAAGAATTTTAACAAAATTTATACATTTCTCCTCAATCTAAATAATGCAAAATGACGCTTCAAACTATATATCAATAGACAGACAAATTAGTTTCAAATTGAACGAGGGAAAGATACAATCGTATTTTACTTTACTTAGCTATTTAACTAAACACGTGACTTATAGAACAAATTCCGGTCACACGGTCAAAATTTGCAAAACCAACAATAGATCTTGAACCTGCAAATCGAGGAGAATGCAATTAGTGGAACATTTGAGAAACACATAGTCATTGATAGTAATTGGAGTCATTAATTTATAATTCCTACAGTCTTATAATCATCACACTTTCCTTTTTTACCGCCTACAAAATGCAAAACTTAAGTCGCAGCTTCGGTCATTGTGATCTACAAACTTTCACGTTTGATGTCGACGTACACAGTTAAACGTGCTCTAATGAGGATGCTTAAATGTTGGGTTCCAATTAAATAATAGTAACAAGAGACATGTTTGTAAGATTGATGTGGAATCGTGAACAATCTACTGCGTGACTTATTATGCCTCTTCCAAAGCAATCGCTGAAGTACCTCTAATATTGATGTGACATTTCAAACGGATCAAGTTTAACTGCACAAGGTTCAAAGCACGAACAAAGCCATATATGAAACCTTACGCTTTCACTGTACAGACATTTTGAAGTATCTTCATATTGGTGTTCCCTACACTTTTATATTTGACGCGCTTAAAGGACTGACTAGTGATAGATTTTAAACGGATTAAACGGAACACAGTGTGTTTTATTTCATTTTAAGTTAACTAAAATGTTAAAACACTATATTTTTATCTTTTTCAATGCGATAAAAACCAAGCCCTACGATATCTCCTGTTTGAAAAATCAAACATTAAAGACTCTAATTTTGAATCTTTAAGTTAAATAAATAAAATGAAATAGCTATTAAATCAATCAACACCTTATCAAATCTCCATAGTTTATTCTTTAAAAATACAGTCATAAGAACTAACGAGAGAGAATAATCTATAATGTATTTTAAACAGATATATCATGTCTGGGAGGGGTATTTGTGAAAAATACTAGTCGAGAGATGAAATATTTCCCGAACCGTTAGGCGAGCGAAATTTGATTCTCGAGACTGGTATTTTTCACAAATACCCCTCCCAGACATGATTTATCTGTTTAATTACACCGAATATCATGATTTCAAAGAGTGATGATACTAGACCACTTGCGTGCTGTTTATTGACTCTTTACTATCGGAACGTTTCTGATTTTCAAAATCGATTACTCATGTTACGTTTACTTTGAGGTAAAAGTCAAAACTTCCGAATGAATATTTTCAGGATAATAATATACGAGGGTTATTTTAAAGCAAATACCATGTCGCAGGGGATAATTTTTTGTCCAATACCCCGGTGATGACGAAATCGATGCAAAATCAGGAAATGTGCGAAAAATACACTGTCTATTGACCAATCAAAAGCCAGCATTTTTATATGATGTGTAATTAATATATATATATCTTTAAAATGGTAATGTTTATGTTGTATGTTACATTTTTGAGTTTGTAATTTGTAATGTATACTGTTAACCCTAATTGGGACATGTTTTGCATTAATAAAGCTGAATATGTTGTCATAGTCTATAATATCCACGATTAAAATATGCGCGTATGTCCTTGCTAAAACTATCCTGGACTCTAATTTGATTACAAATTAAATTGTAATGCCATTGCTGTGAACAGATAGAATACCTTGAAACGCTTCAAGTGTCGTTAAGTGCTAATTTATTGTTGTCTTTGATCGTAATCTGAAGGAAGTTAAGACATGATAATGGCTACTTACTTCGTTTAATATTGCTGGCAAGATATAAGCAGAATATTATATATTCTGTTAGATAGCATATAATAGCAAGTTGTTAATACTCTGAGCAATGGGTAATGTGGCTTAAAATTTTAACCGACTTGTTTAAAATGATTAATTAATTAATTATAACAAGTTAATAATAACAATAAATCATCACAGAAATAATAATCAAATTCGCAGAAAAGAATGAGTGCGACTGTAAAAGGCGATTTTAGGAAAATTAAGCCTTATGGAGCTAATACAACGCACTCTAAACACAGCACCTAATATGATCCGCAACCAGGCTTTTCGTATTTTAACTTGACAGCAATCCTTAGCCGCCGCATGGAAACGCAATAAGCTATGAGTCGAGTACATGAAACCATTCCAATTTGGCACTATGCTTCTTGTTCAAGCATCATTAAATACATGATCTACAGATCGCGCGAAAATGATTTAAGAATTTCACATAATGTCATGACATGGAAGACAATCGTTTCATTTTATCAAGACTCACCAGTAGCACTAAAACAAAGACAAAAATTTAAAAAAAATCCCAATCAATAGGAACAATTACTTGACTGCTGACTTGATGTAAGTTACCAGTTCTATAATTAAGTTATCTAAGACTTTTTTTGACCTTGCCTTCCTATACATCATATGTTGTGTATTTTATGAATGCGTTCTAGACATATATTAAAATCTGTCACATATTCAGTCAGATACTGTTATAATTTTATTTGACTTTTATATAGTAAAGCCACTAGTTCTAAACAAAGACTATTAACCTAATACACAACTTACTTTGTCTACCTATCCGTTTAGACATCCGATGCCACAATGTCTTTAATGTTCTGAGATATGGAGTAGCAGTTTCACACCGTGCTTCACACAACGTAGATTGTATATTATCTGAATGTCCAGTACCAAGTATGACAAAAACTATCAAAATTGTATACAGTGTTTTATATTTAGTTATGGTCATCACCTGCAAATAAAAAAGTAAAGTTCGATGAACTGTATAATAGAAAATCTTTTTTGTATTGCATCGGTAATTGCAATGATTATATCTGGCCCTTAAATTAATCCTTTGGCTGTTGGTAAAGACCTCTGATATATTACCAGGTAATGATTAACAAAACAATTTATTAATCTATTTATTAAACTGTTAGAATTACAATAAAAATTTGAGAAGTGAACCAAAGTCGAGGCAATACCACTCTCCAATGTGAAGTTAATATTTTATGAACTGCCCTCTTTATTATCAAATATTGTATAAACAGCTTACGACCTACGTATCATATTAACCAATTAATAGCTTAGGAACATTTTCACTATAGAAGAAAGACTTCATTACAGAGAAAACGCTTCTGGCCTGGCCTAATAAGTATCGAGTGCTTTTATCACATCCATATCGTATGAATATTGCGTTAGACTATTGAAACTCCTTTTGAAAGTCCAAAATCGATAAGTAAACAACAAATTAACTTGACTTCATCAACATAATTTTTACACAGGCTGTCATGAAGACCGCATGTAAGGAAAATGCCAAGAAACTTGACCTAACAAAAAGAGGCTAAAATGTAGGAACAAATACAAATCCGGATTCAAATAACATGTACTTAAAAAAACCCACAATAGTAGGAAGTGAGTAATTACCCGAACCATAAATGCAGTCAGGTGCTGCAAAGTAGCACAATAGTTGTTTGGATTACTAGCAAGTATATAAACTAAAGATTTTGAAGATACAAATATCACTAAGAATCAGTTAATGATTTAAGTAAAGTTCACATAGCTTTGTGGTCTGAGATCAATATATTTCCAGCAACAATTAGAACGTAATACCTGTATTAGTTGGTTTGTTTCTTTTAATTATTACAAATCGTCTTAATAACTGGAACGTCTGCTGGTAAGCCCGTAAAATTCCACTTATATTAAAAAATTTTTTACACATGACCACCAACGCTGTAATTGTTTGAAAATGTTGATGACGCATTTACATCGATATAATTAATAAAAATTTTATACACCTATACCATATAACATTGGTAATATACTCTGAAAATTCAACACCTGTTTCTATAAATAGTTACGTTACACACACATCGAAATAATATTTAAGTACAGAGTCGTCAGGGCGTTCAACATTGGGGGTGATACTGAATGCGCACGCTAAACTTGGGCCATTTGATGCGGTAGTGGTACGGTTTATCTTATCTAAAGTGGAATAATATTTGCCACAAGTTTGTAGGTGGGCGGATTGAATGTTTCTCTGACATTTTTACCATGTTATGTCATTAACATGTGTATTACTTACCAACGATGGTTAACTTGAGATTCTATTTTAAATATAGCTGTGTGATTGCTTTCTGGTGGTTAAATATCAAAGTATGAATCGTTACATTATCCTTATTATATCCTGATTAATAATGAAAATATACTTTTTGTCTTGAATGCATACGCAGATGAATTGCGATTTTCTCGGATTATGTAATTGACATTTTGAACGAAAGTAATAAAAATACTATTTTAATGAAAATAATCTTTTTAAAGGTCATTATGTGAAATCACGGGCAAAAATAAGCTGCGTAACGTTATTGTGCAACGATTCTGACTAGTACTATCATAAAGTAGCTGAACCGTTACGAATGTCTTGGCGTCCAACAAATTAGTTCGCGCGTTTTACTTTCGGTCGGGTAGAATCTTTTGTGAAAGTGGTTGTGCGTGTATGCTGTAAAAATATCCGCTCATTACCCATGTCGATAATAAATTGTTTGGTTCCGTCAAATTCTATTTTGAATTTGCCTCTTCCCAAACTTTTGCCTAATAAACTGACTTATACAAATAAGATAACTGGTTTAAACATAAATATTCACTAAACTTTAAGTTATCTCAAACGACTGGGTCACATAAATAACAACATTTTTTTGTGTTTGGTTTGTTGTTATAATGTCCATTTCTTTTTTAGCCAATTGTTTTATTTTTTCAAGATTTACAATGTGTGATCGCCTCTGTGTACATGCTGCTTTTCTTGATAAGGTACCTGAATATATATATTTTCAGCCACTATATTTTACTTATAATAAATAAAACAATCAGCAGCGTAAACAGGTAAAGTGGTGTCGTGTGACAAAATAGTCAATATAAATTGATATGATTTGATTTTTCGCAGCATAAATAACACAATAATGATATTATTAGGGAGACAAATTGTAATATAATTGGGTGTCAATAGACTGTGATTGACATCTACAGCCCTTAGCAGCCTCGTCGTTGAATTTTGTCAATAGTTTACGTTGAAGACGCCACAGACGCTCTATCAACATGACATAGGTTTCGAATTGATTGGAGCTTGGTTATTTTATAACAAAAATCGTTCTGCAAATGGACAAACCGTTCGATGTTGAAAAATAAAATTACAGTAAACAAGTAATACATCAGTAAAATACATTTTAAACTCCAAACATATTCAATAATAGAATTTGCATGTGTAACTATACATATTACATCATAAATAATGTGTTTGTGTCCCATACCTTTTATGCTGATTCAAATTGTCCGTAATGTAAAAATAGTTTATTAACTTTGAAATATAGGGAATTACGTTTCTATAACAATTTCAAATGCTGAATATTAATTATACCACAAATTGAATCTAAAATACTAAAGGGAAATCGTATTTTTAAGTGTCCATAAAAATTAAAGCAAAATATACAGAACATATCTACATCTCGTGAACTTCTTTTTAAATTCCAACGTTTAGAAAAGTATTGTATTTCCAAACTATAAGAAACCTATTTATTTTCAATGTTTAAATTTGAAATTTAGTGGTAAGTTATATATACAATCTGCATGTTTTACGTATAAACCATCAGTTAGTATTACAGGTCGAAGCATTTGGTAGCACATGTAGCACGTGGATAATCGTCTGATGACCTTGATTTGTATAATCAAGTTCAATCCATCTAGTTACTTGTATGTTTGATTCGTTATTGAATTAAGTTGGGATGGTGCAATTTATTCTCTTGTTCCTGAAATTAAATTTATAATATTCGGTATTACATCTGTTTGTTCAAATTATCGCTGGAACAGGGATGTTATATATCATCTTGGTGTATTGTCAGAGGTCTCATAGGAGTACAAAAGCGTGATGCAATGTCCGTAAAGGTAGAGACAATCAATTAGTAAGCATCCACAAAGATCCTTTAAATTAATTACAGACATTGTAACATAAACCATTAAAATTGATTGTGTTTTACTAGATTTAATTTCAGTTTAATTGAATAGATTTGTCAGCGACTTTGAAAGAACTGAGTTAATAATAGTGATATTTCTTCCGTCAATGGAATTTACAACTTATTTAGGATAGATAGTCTCATCAATAAATGATTTTCTCGTATGATCAATAATAAATTACAGACTAAATATAATTAACAGATAGTATATCGTATAAATATGAATGAGATTTTTTTCTTAGAAACATGTACAAAATGTACTGTATGTTAAAGTAATGAAGTTAAAATAGCGAAAGTTTAAGCGCGTTTTTATTAAACGACAGTCTTAAGCTGTGTACAAACTACCTTTTCCCTATATTGCTTTCGTGTGTACAAATGTCTTCGCGCAAAAACTAATAATGAATAATTATCATTAATCTTAACAAAATGATTACCATCATAACAAGAATACCAAATCTTAATTATGGCCACCATTCAAGCAAGAATATAAGAACTTATTCATGTCTACCATCACAACGAGAAAACCTCACCAAATCATGACTACCAATATAATAAGAATACCACACCTTACTCATAGTAGCCATCTTAATAATAATACAACATATAAATAATGGCTACCATCATAACAACTATACCACATCTTAATCATGGTCTCCATCATAACAATGATACATAATCTTGGTCATGACTACCATCATACATGTAATAGGGATACCACATCTTAATCATGGCTACCGTCATAACAACTATACCACATCTTTATCATGGTCTCCATCATAACAATGCAGGTAAGCTCTGTCTGTCAAGCACTGTGAACCCTCACAGTATGGTCCAATCTTATAACATAATATAAAGCGAGGCATAACTTAATTAAGGTTTCCCCATTGGAAGAATACTTGACTTACCACGGTCAGGGACATTATTTTTATAAAACGAATTTGGATATTATATGTGTTTATTTCTTATTTCTTAAAACTCGGAATAATACAGTGACAAAGAATGGTTCCAGATAAGATATTATTTTCTCGTGTTATTTCCATGTGTTATATCAACAATACCGCCATTTACACATTATACTACAGATAACAAAAAAAGATAAATGTCAAAATGATGCTAAAGATAAAATTCTACTTCAACTATTTTTTACAGCGTTTTAATTAACTTGAATTCTATCGATTCATCGCGTGATGATAAATTGGCCTGGGTACAAATCTGTGTATCTGTGGTCAAGCAAATAACTCAATAGCCATTCTTATTATGTAGGTACATTTGTATTTACATATTGTTTCATAAGTCTTTAGAATACTGAACTTATCTCTAGTATTGTTATAAGTGAGAATCTTGTATATTCCTAGTTCATTAAGGTCGTTTCTTTGTAGGAATAAAATATATTTTGTTGCCTTTCAAAATATGGGCATTAAATTGTTTAGTTTAGATATCGTGAGCAATAACAACAGTAAATGACATTGTTATCCTAAGTTGGAAGTTAAATCTTTTTAATCTGTGCAAGTGGGCATTATAAAACGACACAAATCTGTTAAGTCATTGCTTGCACTTGCTTTATTAAGTAGTCATAAGTATATTTTTGTCTTTAGCTATATTTTAGGATTCAAAATGATTAGTAGTACTAATCCTTCACTAATGTTATATAATGTATTTATAGATACTAATCCTTCACTAATGTTATATAATGTATTTATATTAATAGATACTAATCCTTCACTAATGTTATATAATGTATTTATAGTAAAAGATACTTATCGTTTACTAATGTTATATAATGTATTTATTGTTGTATATCACACCTGATATGTTGAAATAAAACCACAAAAACACGAAAAACATGTCTTTCTCGAAGAGGGCGGAAAATATTGAAAATCCATATCTTTTACAAATACGTTATACGAGTCAGTAAATATTGCCCAAATTTAATTTACACGCCCCCTTCAGACAAAATGACCAACATTTATACGGTATATCATGTTGTCGTTTTCATGTGAACAACTTTAAGCACACACAAACGCCAAATAGTGAAAATTGTGTGTCTTAATTATGACATCATAGCAGTAAAAATCACATGAAATTTAGCTGTTTCCATATCGAGCTACAACAAATGAAAATATCTTTTAAAGCTGAGTCGCTTGACAGTCAGACTTCGCTACAGCCTTATATTACACCCTACAATATCACAGCGAAGTAATAGATCCCAAAGTTATACCAATTGCTTCAAAACACAAACTTTAAATTTAAATTATACTAATAGGAATAAGAAAAGTTTGTTAAAAAATATGCTCAAACAAGGAAGTTTGTTCTCAATTAAGAAATAAAGTGTTATTGGAAATGTGTTTAGAGTCTTTTCATTAATGTATGCTTAAATTAATTTCCTTTAAATGTAATTGTATGTAAATGTACAAGATTTCGGTATCAATGACGCTTTGAAAATGTGGGTTTAATGGCTTACACTGTAATTCCATTTTCTTATTGACAAAAGAAACAATACAATAACACTGTATGTGGTGGCTTTTACGCCGAATTATAAACCCTACAAAGAGACTTGACACAGGCACAAGAAATATTTGTACATTAATGATTCGTCTCGAAATAAAAAACAGAAATGCGATTTCTTTTTAAAAGCAATGTTCATTGACGCCAAAGACCTTTAAATGTTATATCAAATTAGCTTGCAACTTTAATGTATCTATACATTAATGTTGTGTTATAAACAATGGTTTATGTAAGTCTTATATTGTGTCAGTAAGTGATGCTATAGAAAAAAATAATTGCAACAGTTTGTGAAAACAATCATCGAACGCGCGTTGATTTTAATTTAGGCTTGTCAGTGCCGCCCATTTAAAAATAAATGTTTTGGAAAACCAAAAAATTACGATGTTAATAATTTGTATCAGCAATATTCCAAAACCATGCGCGATTTAAGTACGATCATGTCCGGCTAGCTTCCAGGGACTAACAGTCCACCAGAAACGATACTGAACCAGTGGTTGCAAACAATGTTACCAAATATACAATAGTTATAAATTTTTGCTATAACAACTTTTACTGGGTCGTGTTGCATTAAGAACATGCAGTAAACGTTAATCTTCTTTCAAATGCAGGTGCTTAAGCCGGTAACCTGTTCGTGTCGCGCTCCCTCTTTAGATAGAGGCATTATTGTAAAAGACCCGTTGAAGTATGAAAGATGACGGTTCTAGGAATTGTTTGTCTTACTATTTTTACCCGTGTCCTGTAGGAAGTACCACATTCGCCGCCTTCTCAGTTGAAACGTTTTCAATGTTTGTGAACGCGTTTAAATTATTACTTACCTAATACATCAGCTTTTTCCTTAAAAACATAAATTTAATGAATGATATGGTATTAGACAGCAGCATTTAAGCTTATTCAGGACAAGGACAGAATATCAATAAATGTAAATGCAAAATGGAAAGGAAATAGTGACCGTCACTAAAACTTATGGACTGGTAGGTAGCAAGGATAAATAAAAGGTGGTTTAATGTGCAATTAGCAATCCACTACAAACATGTCACCAACCATAGTTTGGGTCATACTTTCCGTATTACAACATGACAACCCCACAACGATAGCAGAGCCCCTTATCACTACATTTCGAAGAATCACGCAGCTATTCCAGTACTCAGATATATATGCACTACTGGCATTTAAAATCCCGACATATAATAATCGTAAACGAATTGATGATATGCAACTTTCAAATATCCGAATAAAAAAGAATGAGACAAAAAGGAACAAAACAAAACTGCTATATCGCTTAAGTATCCTTTATAGACGTACTACAGTTTGCAGACATTGTCAAATTTGGGTATATGGTTTCAACAGATGGCCTTGATTCAATTTGATATCCGTTTGGTCATTCTTTTAGTTCAGGTTTGATAAAATTTATAAGATAATGAAGCAAGGTTCCTTTAAACATCCTACGATTATACAAATAATTAACAGTTTAAATTTCAGTTATTCAAAACAATTTGAGGTAGGCTATCTATGGTGTTAACCAGTAGTCTCGCTAATAATTATATACTATGAGTGGTCAAGGTAGTTACCGTCAGTTAAAACAATAAACAAAATTAGTACGTCATCACATTTTAAATCTTTTCAATTATCAAAATAAATTCTTTACATAGACGCAAAATATAATTATTTTTAGGCATTAACAGTTTAACAACCAAACCACGTAATTTGAGAAAAACAAATATGAGTTTAATCGTTATATCGATTAAGGGGCTTTCCACTTTAAGGAACTAAAGAGAAATTACATGCCCCTGAACTAAAAGACATTGAAATTAACCCAGAAATATTAGTAGTTATATGTTTTCAGAAATTTACAAATTTGAATAAAAACTATTAAGATTCATGTTAAATAGAAATTGTGGAATACTATGACCTTGACCTATTTTGTGATTAAATTCAAGCCATTTCACAATACATTGTATAAAGAAATCAAAGAAATAACCATTCTGATATCTTTTGAAAAAAGGTAATAAAAATTGACGTTTTAGAACTAAATTGAACTTGATCTCTATATACATGGACAATGAAAAATTGAAAAAAGAAGCTTAACCGTGACCTCCCAAATTAAGACCTTGACCTTGATGAAGATCAACATTTAACAACAGAGAAAATCCCATGTGAAAATCTGTTGTTACTATTTACAATATAATTTATTGATCCAGAGGAAGTAATTTTTTCAAAAGTATAATTATTTATTCTGGCCTTTCAAGACCTTAACAAGAATGTCACCTTGACCTTTTACCTTTTGACCTTTTCAAGGTTAAGGTCAATGATGAAAGACAATGAAACCCAACGTCTATATTACATCTGGTCCATGAGTTACAATGATAGTTCATATGGAATGAAGAGGGGGAAATAAATCCTATGAGGAGTCGTCAATATTCGTTGTGCGATATGTAACAAATATCGCGATCCATAGCTGACTATGTTGCAACACCTTTAACAGTTTCAAAGTTAATCTGTACACAAGCTTTTTTGGCAAGGGAAAATAACTCAAAGTAATATTAATTATATGTGGATTTTTAAAAATTCAAAAGAACGTTTGGAACTTTAAAATCAAGATCGATATCTAAAATTTCATCTGTCAGAATCTTTGATTTTTCAACTCTTTATACTACCTTGCCGCACGAAAAACTAAAATACGTCAGAAGAAAATCATACGTAGATCCTTCGCTTCCACATATTCCTACAAACATATATTTTTAGGTTACGACAATGTGATTTTTTCTACTAAAGAACTAAAGAAAATTGTGCCACAGCGAAGAACAGGTTTATAGTATTCTAGATTTTCAGATCGACAACATATTTGTAACTTTTGGCGGATGTATTTTCCAGCAGACAATCGCTATTCCAAAGGGTATAAACTGTGCCCCACTCCTTGTCGATTTGTTCCTGTATTCATATGAAATGCCGTTCTTTCAATCAACAACCTTCAATGTGCTGAGTGGCTTCCGTAAATATATCCTTCAGAACTAGAAATTAAAGAAACCACAGAAAAAGCTTCATCTACATCATTTTTAGACTAATACCTCGAATATGACACCAACGGTCTCATAAGCAGAATAATTTACGACAAACGAGACAATTTAAATTTCAAAATTATAAATTTTTATCATCTATGCAGCAATATTCTAGCTTTTCCTGCATACGGTGTCTATATTTCGTAATTGATCAGTTATGCAAGAGCTTGCAGCGAGTATACTGATTTGTGCAAACGTCACTTATTTCTTTGGGATAAACTTATAAACCAAGGTTAAAAGATAAAAAACGACTAGTCCGCGCCTTTAATAAGTTTAACTATCGATACAACTTCCGTGTCGAAAAATATTCTATCTCGTTTGAAAATATGGTTGCAGATAGTTTTCCCGATTTTTGAATTCAGTGTACAGCTACGATATTGTTTGATACACCTATAATTGACTTGTGGTAAAAAATACCCATCTATTTCCATCAACTAACCAACTCACATTCTACAGTAATGAAAGGTAGAGGCTTGGCTTTCCATAAAACCTTTTAACCCACCATTCCGTTTGAAATGCCAGTACTAAGTCAGGACCGTTTCTGTAGTTGCTTTATGTTGCTTGTTGGTTCTGGAGTTTGCCGGTTTCTCGGATTTTGATTTGTGAATTGTCTTTTTTTGACACTTCCATCTGTGTTCGGTATTTTGTTATTACCTTCATGCGTAAGGAAAGTGTCTGGTGTGCCAGGGTCAACTCCAAAAGCTCTATGTCGATATAACAAAATGTCTTAACGACATATCACGAAAGAAAGTTTAGAATGGGAAAAGAAAAATTTGGCGGATAAAAATAATAAGCAACAGACAAATAACAGGAAGCCGTAAATGGCAAAAACAAAACGTACAAAATACACAAATATTTACTTGTCGTTGTGTAAAGTTATATTGAAAAGAATACCAACACATTCTCATGTTTTCTACATCTACCTAATATTGTCACTGGGAGCCATGTGTAAAAAAGCAGATATGGATCGCATGTTTATTTTCGTATTATGTGCTGAAGACAGATTTTTTCCTTATGTAAGCTTTTGTCCTTAGATATAGTACATTTATAAGGTCACACTAACGTTATGGTGATCACGCACGAATTGGCTCATGCAATGGTGTTGTGAGTGCTTAAGAAGCATTCAATTAACATTGTTACAGAAAACCCTGATCAATTATCTTTGTGACAGGTCTGTAGGAAACAGAAATAAAACTTTCCATTAAAATAATGGCAGTCTGTACGCCGTGACAATAACGAACTATCATTTACCAAGTTTCACCTTCTAACCACGGGTCACGCCTCGTTTGCCTATATATCTTAACTTGACATTTCTTTACTTGATCTACCTCTATGCCTACTTTTCTGGACGGAAAGCGAAACGACACATGTTTAAGTAGTCATTACAAATCAAAATTCTACTTTCCTCTAACCGCAATATACGTTTGAAATAACTTTTCCTGTTGTCTCAGTCTATATATCTATAAATTTGTAATTAAAAATCAAATCAATGCACTTTGCAGTGATCAAGGGAATCTGAACAAACATAAAAAAAAAACATAAAATAAAATATAACCTACAACACGACTTATTGTAATCTCAAGGAGAACATCAAGACTTGTTTGGAAGTTGGCTTAAGTTTGAAAAAATCTTGATGATCCGGTTGTACAATGGGCCATAATTATAATATAGCACATGTATATTTATTCGTCTTAAGACTTGCGTTGGAACATGACACACAGAGCTGCCCAGTGTGGCCCCAAGTGGATGATTGGTGAGCCCCTACTTGGGTTTGACGCGATAAACAATACGGGAAGCCTTCTCTCTGACCATTGTTGATGTCGTATTTAGAGGAGTGCCACGAATATTAGGAATCCTTTTAGTAGATGTAGAAAATGGGTAAACTAAATAGAAAATAAGCTAAAATGCTTAATTCTCCATCCATGCTGAATTCCTCATACGTTTCCAGTCAAAATTTCATGTTACTTAGTCCATTCTATTTCTTTAACCGATTTATTTGTTAACGTTTTCGCGTGTTAAATATATATCTGAATATTGCTCGCTGAATGTTTAGCAATCGTTCAGCAATCGTACAAACCTTGTAAAAAGCAACTCACTTACCCGAGTTCTCTCCCTTGTTTGGCTGGATACAGTATTGCCTTTCCAGATAAATAATAGGGTTTCTTAATTGCAGCGCAAAAACAGAATTTTTGTTATTTCACAAAAATACTTTTGAATGAATTTAATATAATCTAGCCGTGGAAATTTGAAAAAAAAATTAATTAATGTAGTGAATACAAATATCAAGCAAATTAGATTCTATTTACACTAAGAGACATTATAAATTGTACGCAAACATATTCTTTGATATTTAATTGATGAAGAAGGAATTTTCCCCAGTTAATTCATAAAATTCAGTGATTAATTACAATCCTAAAGTTAATGTTTTGCTTTGAGGTCTGTAATTACTGCGATTATAAACAAATAATGACTTATTACGATAGACAACAATATGTATATCATGTTAATATTGGGCCATAAGGCAAATGGATTTTAACATTGTCTATAAAAGATTACAAACAAACTAAATTGGACATGTTTTATTTTTAATTTGACATTTTCAGAAAAACTTCAGTTAAGTCATCTTTTTGTGTTTGTAAAATAATTACAACTCTAAACATGTAAAGGGTTTAACTATGACTGCATTTAAAGCAAAATTTAGAAAACTATAACACTGGAAAAACAACGACTTAAATACTTAAGAGAGTCAGAAACTCTAGAAGTTGTCCTAACGTACAATTCCAAAGTGAATAAAAGATGCCATTTCTATCATTGGTCTTCAGACTGATGTTAAACATTGTAAATGATAATATCTTTCGGAGATGTCAGTTGTGAAATTTCATCTCGTCTCATTTACTCACGTGGAAAACATTTTGACTATGTTTCAGACTGTTTATTAGTTTATTGTACAGTTTAAGTGCTTCTTAAGCCAATTAGGCTGCTCGCTGCATTTAGTATGAAAAACAATTAACTGACCACTGGTCTTCAAAATGCTAATTACATGTATACAGTGTCATAACATCCATACTACGTTCATGGCGTTATTTCAGCGATATATTAAGGTTGCAGTAGTTATTTCAGACGGTATGAATTTTTCCCCAAATCATAATTGTTTATTTGTTGAACTTGAAACAATAACATTAATAAATGCAGTCATAGGAATGCGTGTTATCCTCAGCGGCAATATAAATATAAGTTTATTATACAGAAATCAATTTAGTTTTGGTGGCTGATTCATTGATGAAAGCATAAAACAGTTTATTTTGTAACAACAACATATCAATTCGTATAATTCATTGATAATATAAAGATTTTTCGTGTTTTCGTGATTATATTTTTGAAATGCATAGCAATTTAGTTTTAAGAAAAACACACAACATGAAATAAAGCCAGACGAAAGTGAGTAACATGAACAAAAAACAAAGCATATTCTCACTCAGCTGCTTCGGACACTTATGCAGTGCCTGCAGTTAATTAGGCTCAATATCAGATTTATGGTAAAGCATTCAGACGTAGTCTTCATTGTCCGGACGCATAGGAAATCTTCAATAGTTTGCTTTAACTTATATAACTGTTCCAAAGAGACATAAAGTAATTATGCCCTTTTGAGCCGAAACAGAAACATTACTAGAATATAAGTCATTTGTATATCCTTAACTATCATTTACTTGAGGTGCTATGAATGCAGCCAGAAATTATTATTTGTACTGTAACAAAAATATAAGTAGATCATTTATAAGTGTACAGTTAGTCATTTGAACAAAACTATTAAATTTAAACACACAGTACTATCAAAAGCATTCTAAATCATTCGAGCAACGGAATCAATGTTCTTGAAGCAGATAGCTTAACTTTTTTTGTGATTCCAGATCTATGTAAATGCGACGGTAGTGTGTTTTTATTTATACTATAGCATATGAAAAATATACAAGTAGCTTGTAGTTCTTCAGATGTTACAGTTAATTAAATGTCAAAGTTTATTTCGTCTTAGTCAACAACTTTCAGATGACGTCATTTTAAATCAATGTGCGCTGTGTCCACATTTTGTAGCACAGCAATGATCTCTTTCGCATTTACTCGTCCAATTCGACAAATACGCTCTTGCCGATTTCTCATTTATTTGTACGAGCACATTTAAGGGTTTGCAACGCTGATTGACGATTGAACACGAGTCGGTCAACAAATCATCACGCTAATGTTCTATAGGAATCTGTTGATTGTGGACGGTTACAAGAGCATTGTTAAGTTTTGGCCATATGGACAGTACACAAGTACACTTTTTGGCATCAAAATAGGCACCATATATAATTACTTATCATCTCTAAAATCGACCTCACGGACGCAGTTCTAAGCATGTACAGATCTTGATGCATGACTGAACCAGAGTCGTTTTGCACTCAAACCCTTTACTGTGTCGCATAAATAGGACCCTTGCCAGTCGCTGCAGTAATCTAAGTCTTGCACCTACGTAAGAGTCTTTATAGTAAACGATTTTGATGAAGACGTTTCGTGGCTAACTGTACCGAGAAAGACCTGAAACATTTAATGCCGTCCCTGTTGTTGTCACGGTTCATTTTCTCATGCGAAGAACCATGTATAGCAATCTTGCCCGCTGATGAGGTCCTATGTCAGCTCAAACCTGCTGGATTGCTAGTACTATAAGAGTCTGGAAATCGTGCTCCGCTAAACACCGTCAAGTCGAGCGACATTCTTTTCGTTGGTTTTTATACGACTAGTATAAGAAATCACACTTGATTAAAAGCCACTATTAGGTGACTATTATCGATTATCAGATATTCAAGTTTCAATTAATACATTTTTATGTCTTGAATTATCCCGATAGCTTTAAGAAACTTCGCATTTGGAAAAATATATTGGGATTTTCTGTTCCGTTGTTTTGAAGAGTATATCCCTTTTTCCTGATATAAGGGGGTTTTTAATGGACAAGAAGACAAACTCAAGGCATTGCTGCTATTTGAATTAAACATTAGATGCAGTGAGCCAAACATTGTTTAGACAAATCTTGAATAATATATTACAATAGTTGTTTAGAAAATAAAAACAAAATGTAAAATGCATTAAACAGTTTACTATAACTTTTTTCCGCCATTTAGTAGGTCAAATACTTTATGTTCCATTTATTTTATACATAAGCGTTATAGAAATAACACGATTCATTTATCCAATGTTTGACTATCGATTTAGATACATTAAATTATTTAGTGTTATTACTTCTAAATTATTTTTTCTAACGGATGGTTGAATCGAGTCATATGGACATCGACATTTCTAAACTTACGATGGACACGTAATACGTCAACGGGTCTATTTCGTGTTTTATTATGCAAAGACTTGAGAAACGTTAATAAGTTTGTCATATTTTCCTGTAAATTATTAAATAAAAACTTGGCGATGTAGTAAAACGTACTGTCGTTTACCATAACATGCTAAATGCACGATAATAAATTGCACAGATTGCCTTTACAGAGTCATAATATTTCAACTCGGCTGAACATAGGTAAAGCCATAATCTCAGGATGTTACAGTATTTTATTTCAATTAGTGGAATTTTAATTCACAATAATGTTTGCACATGAGTGGAAACAAAAAAGAATTACAACTGTAGCGTTTAGATTTGACAAACCATGATTGATTTAACAGAAACCGGTGGTGATGGAAACAGAAAACACAGACAACTGACAAAGAAGTAATATATTTTGTGTTTGTTAGAATGATGTTTAACTCCACTTTTAGTCATTTGTCAGCAAGATCATTGCGTCTTGTTTTTATTGGAGAGGAAGCCGGAGTACCCGAGAAAACACCCGACCAGTGGTAAGAAGACTGGCAATCCTTGTCATTTAAGAATGTAGTCGTGTACGCCCTGCCTTCTGTGAGACTCAGTGTTGACAGACCACTTGATCAATATAAGATGACTACTACATTAACCACTCAGTCACCGAGTAATTACGGATATATTCACGCGACTCCTCAGTCGTTTGTCTTTGGAAAAGATGAATGAACGAACACCAAACACACAGAAAATGTAATTAGGACAAATGCTTAAGAGGAATAATATGACTCGTCCTTTTTGTAACATCTAAAGTTTAAGCTTAGAACAAAAAGTTTAAAATTGCAATAATTGTCATTTTAACAGCCAGTGACACAACAGGATGTATTTAATGGTTAGTCACGAAGTCTTAATTACTTCGTGTTTATAATAAACCCAATAAAACGCAACCTTATCTTTACATTCTAAATGGGACCACAATGGGAGTTTTCCCATTGCTTGACCTAGGGAGCTCCCCGGAGGACTTCTTGCTTAACTAGTTTTCAGGTCATATAACGGAAAACCTGGCAGTTGACCATAGTGGATAAAGTATTTAGATAGTTGACCGCTCTGTTCACTAAAGACGTTTTTAAATGTCGATAAGAGTAGGATAGTTGTAGCCGCTACAAAAAAAAAAAATTTTACGCCCATACCAAACACTCTATAGTTTACAGTGCCTTTAAATCTATCTGCCAATTTGTCATCTTATTCTCCTTTCATTTATTGTTTGCTATCTTGTAACATCACATTAATTTAACTGAAACATGTAATGCGCAATATTACCATCAATATTGAGCAAGTGTATCATAAAGGTGATAGTAAATAAAACGATTCGTTTCTTTTAACAAGAGCAAAGAAGTGTGTTTTATATGCATATAACATATTTGATACAAAGTTTTGTTGATCTTTAATTACTTTAATATATAAAAAATGATCATGTAATTAAATAGAAAATAATAAAGAAAAAAATATATTTAACGCCAGGAATAATATAATTAGGCACACAATTAAATATTAAATACTTACTTTGCAAAAGGGAAGAAGGTTTTTCGTCCTTGTCACAAAGTTATCAAGCCCATGTTGTGGATATATCAGACAATAGTGTCGGTATGTTTCTTTAGTCACTATATATCGCTTTTTATTGCAAAAGTGCTTGAATGTAGTAATGAGCGTAAATCAGATATTTAACTAAACTAGTAAATGAATAAATTTATAGATTTTTTGTCACGTTTTTTTTTTAAAGAATTACTTGCTTATTACGCATCTAACCGCTTAATATTTGTACTATCCCACTTAAGCTTAACGTCTTTAAATAGCATTTGATACAAGCATTTACAATTCTATTTTCGACACGAGAATAAATAACAGAAATAGATTTCCCGGATGTATGATGCAATTGTTCTGTCATAAAGTCTAACGGAATCACGAAAATGTTGTTAAATATCATTGACAAGAACCTTTCTGGGAGCGACCAATAGCTAGACAGTGTTAATGTCTTATTTACCAATCAAATGATATCTTGCAAAGACTTATGGACACCAACTGTGATGGAATTGATGACATCCTTGTACCTGTCTTTTATTGTTTATTTAATTGAAGTATTATCGACAAATTGATACAATAAAATTCGCACTACAGTATTTATTGGAATTTTACATCAATTCTGATTAACATGGTGAAATTGATATCCTATCGAATATGATGCTCTTATATGAATCGTACCATGTATAAACAAGATAACAACACAAGTCTGAAAATAAAGACCATTTGAAAGTCTCCTGTGACCGCATGTACTTTAACATTTCGTGCATAATTTAAACAAAGTTAAGTATCCGTCACTGTATTACATAAATAAGAAAACCATTCTTCAATCATTTTTATAAAGTGCTTACGACGCTTAGATGATGCAAAAAGAAGTCAAAACTTACAGTTTTCTGCCTTGATAGAAGATTATACTTATAGAACAGGAACTTAAAAATGTTTTGAACAAAATTGGAAATACAAACATTAATGAAAAATATACATATCGCTATTTAATCGCAGGAATACGGGACAAGCGTAATCATCTTTGTCGGTAATCATGACATACGCGGAACAATGCATATATACAATAAGTGTGTGTTTAAAAACTTTTAATTTTAGTATAAGAATGTTTGTTCATTAACATTCAGTTTATATTATTAGTCAACGGCAATAGAAAAATACGACCACGAAAATTTTTTGTGTACTATTCGCGGTCTGCATCTAACTAAAATATATAATTTTCCGTAATGGCCTTGATAGAAACAGACAAAATACAGCAGCTAATGGAATTGTTTATTTATACGAAGACCCGTTGGCAGCATCGACCAAAGAAGCTTCACATCGTCTCTCCGTGTAGCGGATGAGACAAGCTCTCTAGTTGGCGGATCTTTACGTGTTATCATACTGAAAGCCTGGTGATGGCACAAAGTGTGCTACTTTCTTGGGTAGTGCTACGCGTCTTGCAGATAAATATACCTTTCGTAGATTTCGAAAAACAGAAGGCTAATACAGGATGCAAAATTTTGCGTCTCTACCTAACCTCCTTAACATTTTTATATTTCCTGTATTCGTTCGCTCTTATTTCCTTAAGTTTTTGTTTGTATACTACGTTTGTTCTCGACCTGAATATACAATTCTGGAAGTACAGCAAACATTAAATCAATGCAACCATAATTCAATGTATTCATTAAAAAAAGAATTGATTCCAATGGTCTTAACACAGTTCTCTTCCTGGAAAGTTATCGGTGTCCAAGTATTAGTTTAAAAAAGGTCCCTTGATGGCTGCGTGGTTATGCTACTATATTTTAACGGCCGATTACAAATAAGTTTGTGAGTTTTAGGCTGAATGTGGGCAGGGTGTGATATATGCAAGCCTTAGTTAACAGGGATCGCCATTTTTTCTGCCAAAGATCACCCGGTAATACTCACGCCAAAAACTGGAGAATAAGTCAAGGACAATCAAAACCATGGTTAAACAGACGATACAACACAACATTGACACAACACAAACAAAACTGAGTGACACGAAACCCACTAAAAAGCGGGGGCGAGTACAGGCGCTCCGAAAGAGTAAGCAACTAATGCTCAACGCATGCCGCTTGTCGTGTCATTCAGACAAAAATCCGATGAGTAGTCATAGTCACGTAAAATGGAGGAAAGCGGCTATGACAAACGGAACAAACCAATGGTCATTTGTGACAGATATTCCGTAACGGTCAATAATGACGACCGCAAAATTTTCCAAGAGATGATATAAATCTTGCAACCGTGAACCCCTTATTAAGTAGATTTTCTGTCAGAAGACCCTTTGGCAGAAAATCTGTTATGGAAATCTTGCTCTTGAGTACCTGATGGGAGATGTATACTCTATATGCAGCTGCTGATGAAATTTTAAGACACAAAATTGAAATTCACAATAAGAAAATTAAAACATCCCGTTTTATATAAATTGTGCTTATCAACCGACTTTTATTGTCAATTCCTAGATGTAGGTCAAGGTATGCTTACCTAGTGTCCTTGTTTTTTTAAATTCCTTGTATAAAATCAGCGTCGTACGTAAAGGAACACGTCAGCAAGAATGGGGCAAAGTTGATACCCAGTGGAATACCAACGGTCAGATGAAAAACACGTCAATAACTAAAAATTAAGATTAAAAATTGATTCTATTTAAACCATATATACACACTTTGGGTGTCTGAACTACGATAAAAGAGGTGTTGGTTGAAGCAACTACATGCCATTCGTAATCTTTATATCTGACCACTTTTGATCTGACATTATAATTAGGTGAGCATATTTCACTTTTCTTTAATAATAAGCTTCAACACTTATAAAATGTTCCACGTCATTTGGGAACTTTTCCACCATCATCGCTGTATAAGGTAGAAAATAATCCCAAAACAATTAGTGTGAGTCCGAAGTTCTAAGAGGTTCTGAACCTGCCTGGTGCTGTAGACATGTTGATCTACTACTAATTTTGGTAAAAAGTCTAGAAAATAATCACGACCTTTCTTTCAAACTATCTTATCCAATAGTATTAGGCTAATCAGATCCCTTCTACCTGAACGTTTTCCAGACCAAGAATCTATGTATGTTTTCAACAGATGTCAACTTTAACCCTTCGATTATGGTTCTAATAGCTTACAACTAAACCCCCCTTCATGTTTGCTAAGAGAAAAGTTTTGATTGTGTCGAATGACATTTTCGTATTCTTAAATAGGTCTAATGAACGTCATATATTTGTTTTAGTGTATATCTATCTACGTTAAACTGTAGTTTTCTAATCAATTAATACGAACATAGGCTTTTTACACTATATTTGAATGGTTTTCTCATATAACATTGCTTGATAGAATTAATATTAATGTCTGTGTGTATTTAGTAAGTAAGAAATCCGGGGATTTTTGCTTTTCTAGCGACAGTCCTACTACAATCGTTGTGGGTTAAAATAACCCAGCCATTTTATAGACTAAGTGTTAACCAAAACTTTTTCTATAATTAATTTTTGTGTCGCAAGACTACATATTTAATTGGCAAATTGCGTTTTCAGCATCATTAGTTAGAACAGCAGTAATACTGGAAGTTATATTGCTATTGTCAGAAGCAAGAAGCGAGTACAGTTGATGTCTGCATAAAATGTATTAAGTTCATGACCATAATTCATTTATAACATTATAATTATTATATGATCTGTATGATTTTTCGAAAGATTTACACTTAAGTTTTAAGCGTATTTGGTAAACCCAACATTTATTTGACATACACGTACAAGGGTATGACCATTGCAGTAGGTGCTTCATTTTTGTTTGATTGTCATTAAATTTGCAGTTTCTTAGACTATGATTTGTGGATTGCCTTTTTTACAGTTTCCTTTATATTTAATATGTTGTTATTACCTTCTTGTATATAGATAGGTCGTTGCTGTAAATACAAGTATTCATACATGTAGTAGCATAGTGTGTGTAACAGACTGACCTCATTGAAGTTTATTCATTCAAATTAAATATCTCGAAAAGTTCTAAGATAACAACAGAAAGATTTTTATGCGTCGTTTATTAATGGTTCATTACGGATTACAAATCAAAAATGGGAAATTAATAAAAATTAATATTTTTCAAATATAATAAAAAATTAAGAAATATTCATATAAATGCATTTCGTCAAAGATTTGAAGATGGACATATTGCTTAGTCGAACAAAAAACAGTTGCCCCTGATCGTCATATTTTAAAGGTTGTCTGTTTAATAGAATTATTTGAAACGTGTATTAACTAGCCCGATTATGCTTGCACATACTCCAATACATTTACTTTCTTTTAAACATAACAACCGTAAGCAGCTTGATCACTTATTTTAAAAAAAAAAACACAAAATAAACAATCAACACGTTAAACATTAAGTTCCAGGGTCCTCGTTGTTCGAATGATTAAGGTAGGTAGCTTTTGTTTAAAGAAAAGCGACAACGATTAAAAATGTATCGAAATTAATACGTTGTTCAAATGACATTTGAACAAATTACTCAGAAAATGCATTTTAAATACAACCCGGGATCTAGTGCAGTAGTTTATCATCATCATAATCGCACAAGTAATAAAAGTAATTTTAACACCACAGGTTTATAATTTACATATGTTTAGTTTATTAAATTGGAAGGACATAACCGATCATGAAGAAAACTTACAAATAAGACAATACACAGATTAAAGTAAACCGACAACCTCGAGAACCAAGAGGAAGAATGAAACAACAGCAACAATTGTCCTGACTTGGTACATGCATTTAAAAACAAATGGTGGGTTAAGCAAGGTTTTACGCATGCCCAATCTCCCGTTTCCATTAGTGTAGTTGATCATTGCAGTACAATCGCTGTACTGAATTAAAAAATTTTAAAAAACTTTCTGCAATGATATTTCTATGTAACATATATCAACAAAGGAATAGTATTTATGGTAAAGGGAATGTTTGTTGTCGTTTTTCAGATTGTAAGACGTTTATTGCAAGGTAAATTTCTTAAATGATTATTACCAAAGGTAAGGGTTTCAATTATTGATACTTGAATCAATAATCTTTTGAATAAATCTTCACTTTTTTAATTTTTAGATATATAGTTGTGCAAAAGGTTTGTGTTATATTTATTATGAACATGAGTGGCTGTTAATTGAAAGAAATGAGAATTTTGTAAGATTAACTTTTATATACAAATTTGTACATCAAGCAATTGCAAAAATATAAGAAAAGTAAGGAACTTGTGTCCATCATAAAAAAAAACTTTTTCAGTTTTCAATTCCAGATTCTGCTATTTGACCTATAAAGAACTTATACTCATGTAGAAAGTCCTGTAGAGTTTGATTATAATATGTACATACATTTATGAACGTGTGGTCTCATCATTTGATCTAACAACCCTATTGTAATGAAAATGATAATATACAACCGTTACTGTTTTCGTCTATAGGAAATCAATTAGAAAAGTGTCCGCGAATGCCTTATACATTCTGCATACATTTAAATCCTCAGTGAACACTTAGTGATTTTAAAATATAAGATAAAATCATAGTCAATGCATTTGAAAAGTAGATTACAAGATAACTATGTGTTTGTTTTAAGCTTCTTTCAATTCATAGCACTTGCAAACAAAATTAAAAAAAAACCATTTTAGTCACAAGAGAAAAGAACTAATCCCATTTACAAACATCTTGCGTCTTGCTAGACTTTATTAGGCCATCATTTGATCAACAATATAAAATTATCACTATCCATTTTATTACAATACAGTTTATAGACTCATTGTATTATCTTTATTTCAATGGCGAATTGAAACAAACAACATTTAAACAAAAGCGCGGGTGTAAACTACGTAAAACATTGTGACAGATTTTTCTTCGAGTTCTTAATTTCTTTTATAATTTTATTCATTTTATTAATATCAGAGATAGTGATGTCTATAAAATATATAAATATAAAATAAATGCTGTAACATACAAATGTGAATACAGTTTTCTTTCACTGGTGTTTACAAATAGTATTGTCTGTTTCGGAATAAACCCTTCATATGTGTTATAACTATTGTTTTTTATGGAGGGGAATGGAGAAAAATATAACTTTAATTTTAATTTTTTAATATGCAATTGCATAACTCTATCACGCTTATCTGTAATTTCAGATCTTAGATGTAATAATTTTTAAAATCGATGTATGAGATTTGTTGTTTCATCTTTTAAAATTTAATTAGATAGCCTTTATAAATAGAACAAATAAAGTACAAACAAATTATTTTTATTAACATTACAATCTAATTTCTATTTCTTACAAAACTGTTATGCTGCATATTTAAGGTAATTATTAAAATGTCTTTAATCACAATACAATATCGTATGTATGTTTCAATAATAAAAAGTCAAATCAATTGTTTTGGGGAACTATAATATAATTGACTTTCGTTAACTGGTAATATACAAGGTAATATATCAGTTGAAGACATTGTTAGTAATACAAAATTACCTCGTTAATGTCAATCCAGTATGTAAGCACCGTGATATTTCCGTATTCGTTCAACAAATGCCATACCTAAGATATATTTAAGTCTAGTTTGGTTGAGCAAGTTATTTAGACGGCAGCAATTTACACGTGAAGATTTTTTATAATCGGTCTGTAGAGTTTGCTTAATGTCCGGATACCAATTGTAATTTGTTAATAAATTTATCGGTACGTTTTAGCAATGTTTTTGCGTGAGACCATATTCCTTTACATTTCTATTAATTACTGTAATTACCAAACACTAGAAATATCCATAAGGTCATCCCTGAATGTCTTTAATTTCACTATTAATTTTGTCGTACCGTTTCGTTTTATAATTAGCTGGCCTCCTACTTTGTGGTTTAAACTTGAAATGTATTCGTATAAGAAAAGCTAGCGATGCTAAGATGCTATCACAGTATTATATATCAGAATGTCAAAAGCGTTCAGAACACAAACAAAGGCAAAGGACAGTTATAGAAAATATGACAAAACTCGCTCTATACCTGAAATACATTATTATAAATTCTGTTTAAAATGAAAAATTTATGTTCAGGTAAAGCGAGAAATATTCTATTTTTTCCAGATGAGGACAAGTTGCACTATATAACATTCGTAGAAAACTCGGCATAGTGTAGGTCGGTCAGCAAACGGAAATATTTAGACTAAGATTCGAAAACTAGCTTATATTGAATATACTGTTTTAGTTAATACAACTGACAACGCAATGTCGTTTTTTATTAAAACCATTGTCTGTAATTTAGTTTAATATCAGTTTAATTGTTAGCAAGAAAATATTTATATAATGTACGCTTTGCTGAATATTGTACTTTATTGCGTTGTAGATCTGAGATAATCCAATATATGTTTGTTCAATTTGCAAATAAAAATCGTTTTCAATATTTATAAGATAGTTTATAACAGCGTAGTGGCAGAGTGGTAGGAAAAAATATATCATTACATTACATCGATTCTGAAAGATTCCTGTTGGTACATGTTATATATAAGGTTAATCAATACAATTTTTTCGACATATTAAAATACTTTATATAAAAATAGCAAAAAAGATGACGATTAAAATTTACTTATGTGTATAAAAAGCAAATTAAAATTGCCTTGATTGCATACAATATTCTGTGAACATTTCATGATCTTTGGATTCCAGAATTCAAATAAAAAAAATTACGATAAAACTTATTTTAATTTTTCTGACTCAATATATATAAAAAATATTATTACAATTCTAAAAAAAGTCTTACCTATATTGTATACAGCGGTATACTTTTGGAAAATGTCAAAACTCTTAAAACCAAAATCTCTTATTATTTTTCATTAAATAAGAAAAATCGTGCAAACTTTCTTCCAATCCTTACTTTTAATTTATACAAAATGAATAGTTTGGGCTTAATATATAAAATCATAAACACGATAAATTGAAATTAACAACATACATACCCGTTTCCTGTTAGTATCCATTTGAAAATCTCCAGGTAATTAACTCTTTATCAAAACAACATTGACAGTATATTACTCTCAACATGATACGTTATTTCTGAATTAATATCGGTTGACAGTACCAAAATGTGTCAGTGTAACTCCCCCGCCTAGAAAGATATGGTAGTGTTAAAAAATGAGTCTGTCATAGTCACGGAAAATGCTTCGGACGAACGTTGACTTAATAATAAGTAAATGCCATACTAAAATATTTATTGTTTTAGGAATATCCCGATGGAAAAACAAACAGTTTAATCAGCCAATGGGGACCGTGTTATCACCACCGAGGCAAAAGTAATAATATTTTGTCGTTGGGATTCTGCACTTTATTAATTAGATCAACAAATAAATTGATTCAGGGAAATCATCGGTTGATAATTAGTGTGAATATATATATATGAATAATTGTTGCAATGTGTGTGTACGTTGTTATTGTACTATAGAAAAAAATTACGAAGAGGAGAGTTTCAGCGTCAATTGGAAAGTTGTAGTCTAATGAAAGCAGATAGGAATCTTAAAAGATGCGTCTGTTTCTGATATAAAAATCAGCGGTCCTCTATGACAAACCATGTTATTAGCGGTTATTGAAACTCGGTGTATTCGCAATATCATGAGAAATGTTTTGACATTCTTATTCTGTCTCGCCAATCAATGTATAAATCGTGGATAGGGACATAAAATACATAACGTCTGATTCACATGACATGATCTTTTACATTAACAATATTTTTTGTAGTGAAGTTTCTTATCGTAAGGCATGATGGAATTTGCTTTATAATTATTTGAACAATATGTTGAAGATTAGCACGTTCCTAAATTTAATTCAGTTGCTTTCAACCTAAAAACTGTTCTAGGGTAACTATGGGGATAGCAGCCATATATGTCATAAACTTATACGAGTTCGATTCCCGAGATGGAACGAGTCATAAAATCATATCTGTGAGTACAGATAATTTTCAAATCGGAAATGACTATATTGTTTGTTTAATTCATTAGACATTTATACGTATCCTTTATCTTAACTATGTATCTTTAGTGCAGTTCTAAAGATCCAATGTTGAAATACAATCAAAATGTTTGGCATATATAAATAGACAATTATAAATCAAAATTCAAATCGGAACTATATGCTAGCATCTGTATAATTGCTTACAGGTTCATTCTCATCGCATGAAAATCATTGTAATTAAAGCTTCGGTCGCACAAAAATATTGTGTATGTAAATAATATGTTCAAACAAAAGTCACACTAGGCCAGTGAAACTCGGTTTTTTAGCGGAAGGACTGGTCTACATGTTATGATTCTGACTTCACATGCTAGGCGCAGAATCCATAGATGTTATAAACTGACAGGAGTTTCCGAGGTGGTAAATCTGTGTGTGCTGATGGTTGTCACAGCGGATATTACCACGACTGAAAGTCTATAGTACAAGAACTAATGTAAATAATACTAAACATAATATTTATAATCGTGTTAAACCGTGGTCCTTCTTGTAATTTTTTTAAATGAAGGTAATAACAAAATACCGACAACCAAGGTAACTGAAGACAACGCACAAATCAATTCCAATAAACTGATAACCTCTAAATACAATGACTGTATATTTGACCGACTAGGCAACACTAATCAGTCATTTGAGAACTTTATAAAATTCTGCTGGTGGACTGTTAGTCCCTGATGGTATCACTAGCCCAGTAGTCACAATTCAGCCCTTACAGGAATATCATTGATTCTTTTCAGTGATGTAGTCATTGTCTAAATTGTAATGCCATGAAGATTCGAAAATTGTTAGAATTCTAAGGTTTATTAATGTTCAGATTTTCCGGGTGTTGAGAGCATTAGCCGGATTTGGTATAACGTTGGAACTTTAATCAGGAAAGCTCTACGACTTACATTATATTAACCTTGGTATCTTTTATGACATTTTATTTGCAACCACTCGGTCGATGCCTCTGCTGCTTAAGCGAGGAAAAGTTTGGAAACGAATTTTTAACTTAATTATTTCTTTTTTTCTAGACTTGGAAAATTGATCTTTTTTAACAAATTTGACCATAATTGCTACCTTTGTGAGAAATCAGTATCCTCCTATAGCCTTCAACAAAAGATTTGCATTTGAGGAATTGTTCAAGAATGTTTCTCTCATGTTATTTTTCTAGACCCGTGGTTTCTTTCATCAAATTTTACAGAAGACGGTATCTCTTTTGTGTAATTAACTCCTACCGTTTTCTTCACAGATCCCGAAACTGTACAGAACGATTGCACTCATATTGAAGTTGTGCACCTGCTATTATGGAATTGTTAGAGTATTTGATTCCCATTTATGTAGATTTGGGAACATTACAAAAGACGATACCATTTGAGTTATAATCTCCTAGTATTTTACTCAGCAAGATAATTTACTCAACTGCCATGACAACAAAGGAAAAAGAAAGATTTGATTGGATGAAATTAAGAATAAAAAAATTATCAGCAAAGAAAATGTTTATAGCACCGGGCCCAGATCTCTACGCTTTGACAGAATAATTGCACTCATATTTAAATTGTTCATCTACTGCTTTTGAATATTTACAATTTTTAGCCGAATTTACAAAGTACAGTACATTTTAAGAAATCGTCTGCCAGGACAGCTTTTGACATTGACACGGACCATAAAATATTTTTGAACCACTGGTTTTTTTTTATTAACGCACGTTCTGTGCAACACGGCCATTTCACACTGTTGGGATTTTTTATTTGCGAAAACTGGCAATTCATTGCCTGTCTTCCCTAGGCACCCGTGCTGATAGATATGACTGACACCCATTTGTATACCCATTATTGCAATTATAACCGCATACACACCTATTAGTGTGTTTGCACTCAATTATTTTATTGTTGAACTCGTATATAATCCTTGCTGATCACTGTGTCTTTGACAACCAGTTGATCATTTTTGCACCAAAGCTTGAACTTTAATGACTTATTGATAGGCGAACTGATGGAAAATCCCCACAGTCATTTTTTCTTGTCTTACCATAACGTGTTTGTTTATATTATTGAATCAATCCCCGGTTGATGCTTAGTAATCATCAAGCTTTATTCAGGACGTCATCTTCATGTCAACGGATAAGTGTAAATTGTAGAAATGGAATTAAATTTAGAGTGATGATGGGATGTGAGAACGGTACCCATGCAGCAGGTTACCTAAAGTACACTGATGACCAGTTTCTTACACAGATATTCGGGTTTTAAAAGTATCCTATCTAAATGGGTCCTCGAATTAAACGTCATGAATGGATGTACTTAAACTGGGAATTTGTATAGTTTGAAACATTCTTATTTTTTATTATCAATTTTATCAGCACTGTCCTTTCTTTACAAACATGAAAAGCACTGTGTGATTTAAATTAAATGACCAATTAACATTTGCAAATTATTGTATATGTCCTTTCGTCAACACAAATGTACAATACATACATTTGTAAAGCATTGTAAAACGAACAAGAAAGGATGATACTAATACAAAAATATTCTATGGACTGTCATCCTTTCAGCAACGTAGACAGGAAGCTAATAATCTTACCAACTACAATGTAGCCGTCATAATATCACATATAATCATAAAACTGTCTATGTAAGAAACTGAAACAAACAATGTAAGTTAAAATCTGTTAAAGACATTTTATACTGATGCCAATGGTCCTGGCTTGAATAGATGTTTACAGCAGTCAATGATAACGATCGCGTTCTTTATGTTGCTGTTGTGCGTGTAGTATCGATATATCTATACTAAATGTTACTGTGTCTGTGCGGCGGTTTTGTGCCTGTCTTATGAAAACTGCTTACTGCGTTTGGTAAAGTTTATATTCCTTTGTAGGTCCCAACTATTATATTATAAAATCAACAATTATTTTCCACATTTAATCAGCGTTTTTAATTGTGGCGGAATTTTAATTTCGATAGATCGATTGTCCATAGTAAAATTTGATCTAAATTAGAACGGAAGTGTACGTTAGGTACATACCATTGTGTCTGTTCAAAATCCTACGTGTAATGTCGTCTGCAATCGAAACGGAAAAGTCTCGCGGTTTGTCCAAAAACCATTGTACGTCAGGAAAGCAGACGAATATTGTAAACAACGTTAGACCCCTCGAGAAACAAAAGTGGTTGACTTACTATGGACAATCGTTCTATCAAAATGAAAATTCCTTCGCATTTCAAAACGCTGATTAAATGCAGGAAATAATTGTTGATTTCAAAATATGATCTGCAAAAGGAATATAAACTCGACCAAACGCGGTAAGAAGTTTTCATATGTTAGGCAAGTAACCGCCGCCAGAAACGGTAATATTTAGTATAAATAGTTCTACAACACAGATCGAATGTTAATTTGAAGCAAAAACTATTAAGTATGGCTGTAAACGATCCTTTATAAAAATTAATTCAATAAATTCTTACCATTATTGTATCACACATCGGAAACAATACTCTCTTTATTATCCTTCAAATATTATTACATATGGACTTCTGCACAAATTGCTTGTATCGCATCCATGGCTATAAAACTCCTACCTTAGCCTCATGAAGTACTTAATACACCAAGGTGTCAACATTTTTCTGGAAGTTATTTTCAATGGGAACAAACATCAGAAAGGTAATATACAGAAATAATTCCATATTTGTTGAATGCATATTGAATAAAAATCAAATATTTCAAAATTATTTGAGTAGGTGATTTGCAAAAACATGACATTGCTATTTAAGGATTAAGAAGCTAACAAGCTTAAAATTCAAGTTATCTATTTATTAAAATGTATTTTAATATTTATATATATATTTATAATATTTATTTATCCTGGAATCAATACATTTGCTGTACGATAAAGGTAGTCGATTTAAATATTGCCTTATTCAGTGTCGAATAAAGTCTCCTTGCTTCTTACGATATTTAGTATTATATTCTATTTAAGTTTTTCATTTGTGTAAATGTAAATATATTTTAGGGTTGCAGGATAAAACCAATATTCGTACTTTGTCAGAAAATACAAAGTGTATTGTACTCGCCGCGAAACAGTTGGGTGCCGAACCTCGCATTTCTACATGTTTCTAAGGCTAGTAAAAAGAAATTATATAATTTTTGACAATGTAGTTAGATTAAATATATATTTTATCAGTTTGTAGGTTTAACGCCGTATTCAGAAAAATTATCAGGTGTATCATGCTGCCTTATAGCCGCAGTACTCTCCACACTGAGCTATAATTCAGTTTGATTGTTCAGCTTTATGTTTTATACCACGTGTATCATGTTTTATCTGTATGGTTGCGAGCAGTCTTTATACAGGGACGCAGCCGTCTGCTTCTGTTGACAAAAGAACTGACAATAGGTTAAATTCGAAACAACTTCAGTTTTATAATTTTGTTTTGCGTGTTTTATGTAAGCAGTTACTGCTACCGGTCAAAGTTTCCACAAATTCTGTATACCTAAAGTGTACACTTTTTATATTGATACTAACTGGGCATTTAAAAAAAATGGTAACATACTTTAATCAGATTTGGATTAGAAGACTTTTTTTAACATCGCTTTAACATTTTTATAATATCTTGACTTGCTTATATGTTCAAGGATATGCTTATCTGTTACCACATATTTTAAAATTGCAAGGCGCGTGTGCTACCATGTACAATATTCGTCTTTGTTTTCAGAGTTGGTTTAGCATGAATTTTTGAAAACAAAAGTTTTTTGTTAACCTTATAAGTGACAGACCGTCGTTTACATCAACATAAGGAAATTGTATAGTTTACATGTTACTGTTTTCTCATGTAATCACGTTACAAGCTCTCTGTAAACTTATAAATATTGCATAATATACGTAAATTTCATTAAACATAAAATCAACATTTGTGGATATGCAAGGAAGCCCGGCTTTGGTTTCAATAAGACCCAATGTGACGTAGCTCTTAATAATGTGTGGCATTGAATTTGTAATTACAGCAATTGACATAGATATTGATTATTTGCATTTAAATTACTGGAACAATACTTGAGGGTTCTCTTTGCTCAACCCACATATCTGTTCTGCGCGACCCAGGTGACGGATAGGAACGGCGCTCTTGATCGATGTTGTCAGTTTACTGAAAGCCCGAAAGTAGAGTGGGTAACTTCTAAGGAGAGTGCTAACCCGGCACGAAAGGACCGTCTCTACCAAATACTTGTACGCTTTCCAGTGGCAGTCAACAGTTTGTTTCCGTTCAATCAATCAATAATTTTATCTACAATAGCCAGTTAGCAATTTAAGACGCAGTTTTACCAGTTAAACTTAGCAATTCAACAATTAAGTCTACACCACCAATTCACGGCCAATCAAATTCGACCTTGTGAAATAGACTCGGAAAACCAACAAACTAAAACAGGCGACAATAACAACTTAAACACTAAACACATTGGTAAAAGGAGACAATGTTGCTTTTGTCCAAAACAAAATTATGTCAACATCAATAAATTAGTTAAACTAACGGCAAGTTTTTAGTTGAAAGCATTAATGGTGTGTAGTGGAACAAAGCAATGTTTAAGTTTTTTTACATTATTATACTAAATCCTGTCTACATTTTTCTAGTCCGTTTTTATTTATTTGTTGTTGTTGTTGTGAAAACCTTATTACACACATGGTAGCTGCATCGTTTTCTCAATTTATGAAGAAACTTGATAGTACTTTTGTAATACATGTCTAGATTTTTGTTTCAGTTGTAGTAAATGTCCTCTATGTACCAGTGATAAATGAAAGAATATGTACTTTTAAAAATGAACATGTACATCTATACTTCCTCATCACTGTGGGTTTTTTGGCTAAAACGAAACACTACATCGAAGTCTAAGATTAACTTACTTATAAATGATACGATAATTACTTCCTCGTCACCATGCTTTTAAAGACGAAATACTATACCAAAATTATTAGTATTGTCTCATGTATTAAACTTATTTTTGGAGCTATTTTATACGTAGACTGAAAGCCTCATATAAGATAAAATCATTGATACATTTTCCTTCCAAAAGAAAAATATAAATTGGGAATTATACGGATTATGACATTTGTATCTCTCAAACAAATTTAAATTATAAAAAAATGTTCTTGCAAGTAATGGTAATTACGATGAATGGCATTTAAATGTCATTCAATGCTAATGAGGTTTTTTAATTCTGTCGTCTGACTTACGGTTTTTAAATTTAACATTTTTGGAGGGAAAAAGTCGCCTGGCGAAAATTTGCACTACTTTGATCACTATACTTGCGTCAGGTTATTTCTATAGATTTTTGCTTGAATGTTGTTTTAACGCCACTTTCAGCAATTTTTTAGCTATATCATGGCATCCAGTTTTTTTATTGGGGGAGGAAAGCCGGAGTAATCGGAAAAACCCCGACCTTTGGTATGAAAATTGGCAATCCATGATTGGAGTCGAGCGCACCCTGGCCGAAACCTCAGTGTTTGAAAGACCACGTGATTAATAGTTGACGAACTACCTTAACCACTTGGCGACTTGATGATAGAGTTTACTTTAATAATATACTGTTTTAAAGATTTTAGGAACGCTTGAATAGACGTTTAATTGCGACTAGCTCGAATTCTTCGTCTTATTCGATAAATGCTGAATCCTTTGACTATAATTTTCCACTTTTGTTCAGTTCAGTATACTAATTATTTTAATTTTTCAGACAAGAACGCCTATTCATATTAGTTTATTTAATTTCATTTCATTTTACAAAGCATTTTAGATGTTTCTACAGTTAACATGGCAGATGTTTAAAGGCATGTAACATTATTCGATAAGTCACGTAATATGTTGTAAGTATGAATGTTAGTAGTTTATAACGCTGTGTGCATCCAGGTTTATTTTGTCATACAAATAACTAGCTTAAGGTATCTGACCTATAATTGAAGTTACCGTTAAATTTTATTTTTTGACCAAAAAATACAGCTTTTGTTAAATAAATATATTGCTAATTAATGATACAATCAAATATATTGTTTTACTTTGAGTCATTGTTAACAGTTTTTAGACAAAATGTTAGTAACTCTAATAGTATTTCCGATGTTTGCCCAACATTACCGACGTCTGCGCCATTAAAACACAATTGACATCCGGGACACCAAATATGATCACGTGGTCAATTATGGTCCGGATACCTTAAAACTAGAACAAGAGAACTCATAGTCTGTTATTGCCTATCTTGTGTACATGTGACTAAAACTATTAAGTTTGATTAGGTCATGGTTGTTTACTACCTCGACAGCAATCAGCACAAGAACACGTAGACAATAAATTATCTAAAAGAGAGCGCAGAATGTTTTTACTTGTAGAAACATTTGTCACAATAATAGAGGTAATAAAAGAAATGTAAAACTTCTGGTAACCTACATCCCGCCGCATATCCAACAAGGACATCTGAGATGTATACATTTTATGACATTGTCTTTTCCTTCCAAAGGTCGGGAGTTCTCTCCGTTTATTCCGGCTTCCTCTCCTAATACAAACTGGACGCCATGAAGTAGCTGAAACATTTCTGAAAGTGGCGTTAAACATCATTCAAACAAACAATCATGAGCATTGTCTACATAGCGCCAACAAGTGACGACATTTTGGTAAATGCCTGGTCCTTCGAGGAAATGGCATAAAGCTACACAATCCAACTTAACGTCAGTTATATGTTCCGTGTTAGTAAAAGAAATCTACAATGAAAACTTCATATCAATAAAAGATATTTTCTTTTAAAAACATTAGAATGTATTTCGTTGATGTTGAGTTTTTCTTTCTTTTCGTTGATATTGAGTTTTTCTATGAGCCTACAAAACAAAAACAAAGAAAATATCATAGTACAAACATGAATGGAAGCGTCTGCACATCTTCAAAATCTAGTTATTGAACTATTTTAACGTACTCAAATTATGAATGTTGTCGGCACTAACTAGCATTGTAAAATAATACAAAAAGTGGGTTGCAGTTCACATGGAGATCTAAATACGTATGTTTTTCATTTATTGAACATAACTATCTTAAAATCTATAATGTAATTCAATACTTACTAATATAATATATTTCAAGAAAATGACAAATATCGAATTTAATTAAATCTAAGTTGTCAGGACAGTTTTACCTTAAACTGTACGTAATACTATAAAATGATTTGTTTTTAATTTCAGACAAAAACTTTTCTTAACGAATATTAGCGTAAACCGACCATGAGTCGTCTATATCTAATAATCTAACCAACCTCATAAAACAGGAACAAAATCAACAGGTAATCAAATTATATTTCGATGTCGAAAAAAGAGTAATGCTAGAGAGTAATAAATCAATCAATCACCCAATCAGTCAAATACAGTGAGTAAATAGAATATTTACATCATTCAGCAATATATTTCAGAATTGAAGATGTAATGACACTGATTGTCTTTTCTTATGATAATGGCTGTTAAACCTTCAGACATAATATTGTAAGACCTACCTCAAGACTGGTACGTTTTACTCTGACCATGTTATACTGATCTTACCGTGTTTTACTTATAGCTATGAAGGGTGTGTACTTTACAGACATAATATTGTAAGACCTACCTCAAGACTGGTACGTTTTACTCTGACCATGTTATACTGATCTTACCGTGTTTTACTTATAGCTATGAAGGGTGTGTACCAGTAGATCAATTCTTTTTCTAAATGTAGTGCATTAAAACAGCAGTCCACAATATAAGAATCATGTCTTTATAACTATAGTGTATAAATGTTACTAACTATTACTATCAGTTTAATTATCATCATACTAGGGACTTTTCTGTCCTAGTTACTTATTCAGATAGTTTGTGGGTCTGTAAAGTCCTAATTTTCTCGCTTCATTCTTTTAAGTCTGGCTTACAGTTTTAGTATTATTGTGGTTGTATATATTAAAAGTTAAATGATAGCCGTATCGAGCGATCCTGACGAGTGTTAAATTTTGTTATTTTGGTCAGCGTTAAATGTGTTTGACATTTCACATTAAAGATGCAAGTCAATTACGTTGATTAGGTGTGCGATTGAAACCATTTTATCCTTCGTGGCGAATTTTATCCACTTGAAAACGAGAGGATGCTTATACTTGTCAGCAACAACAATTGTGTGTGGATCCACTGACAGACACACGCTGCTACCAAGTAAAGATGTATACTATGATCTGTCCCTATAAGCTTCCTTTTTAAAACTTATTTGGAGGTTTTATGAAACTTGTACCTATCCGTTGTTTAATGCTTTTTAAAGACATAAATCAGAATATACCTTGGTAATCTTTTCAATAAATTTACGGTCGACTGCAAATATTCTGAGTCAACATTTATTTTAGTACTGATCTATTAATTATATTTTGTTTATTTGAATGGTGTTAACGCCACTTTCTGCATTTTTTCAGCTATATCGTGGCGTCCAGTTTTTATTGGAGGTTGAAGTCGGAGGAAACCGCGGCCTTCGATAGAAACTCTGGCAGTTATTGTCAATTAAGATTGGAGTCGTGTGCACCTTGCCCGCAATGAGACTCACACCCGAAACCACGTGATCAATAGTAGTGTAACGGCCACCAATTCCCCAAATAATATTTTGTGATTGACGAGTATAATATATGTCCGTATTCTTGATAGATGGAGACACCATTTCTTGTAGATAAATAGAAGTAAGTTTAATACTTCCCGTTTACAATTCTTACAGCTTCTATTTGAACATTCTTTTTTGTTGACTAAACTTTGGTTATATATAGTTGTCACATATAACATCATTGTCTTCGAATAAAAATGATGAAAAATAGTTATTCCTTAAAATATGCCTGTCGAGGACAAGTCTACTTAATTCTGACACATACCATTTTTGAAAAATAAAAAGTCTTATGTTTGTGAGAATTGAATTACTTTACATCATCATTTATCATAAACCGATAGGGATATAAAGGTTTGCCAGCGATCAGTCTTTCTTCGGAAGGTTGCACTTAACCAGTCATATCTGACCAATGGACATGTATTTTATCCAGAACACCACCTTAACTAATTTTCTGGCATTCCCTATTACAGCAAACAATCTGATGTTAGCACTAATTTCGGACAATGCCTCATGTGTAAAAAAAGGATCTAATACAGATTTTTGGAAAACTTCTGTCATACATAGCAAATGCCATTTTACACTTGTCATTTTTTTTTAAATTTCCAAATCTTTGCACATTAAACAGAAAGCCTGTATGCCAAGCTCCATCAAAGGTCAATCTTATCACAGAAAACCACCGGTTTTTTTCATTACCTCTGTCTAGGGCCCACACAAAAAATGTTTTGAAATATTAACATTTTGATTTATTGCCGAGTTTCCTTGAAAACCAGACTAATGAAAATTAGTAAGTTTGTACTGAACAGCTGAGACCTGAATGCATATAAAAATATAACTACCTCATACACACGCAAATTGTTAGTAACATCAATAGAAGGGAGAAAACGATGGTGTTGGATATGATATGATATAACCATACAGTAACTTGTAAATACCTACACACTTAGCATGTAAGTGTTGCTCTTAAGAAAAATATTCAGTGATTTTGAATATCAGGACTGAGAATTAAATACATTGTCTTCATATACAGTTGTTCGAGACTTGGATGTATGAAACGGATTTTTAATCACGTGTCACAATTGTATGCAAGTTTTCAAGGCTGCATAGACAAATGTCTAACTGCAAACTAAAGTATCCATGAATGGTAAATGTGAAGTTTAAACCAATTTCACTTTAAAAGAAGGACCATAGGTTATTCTTTTAATTGATAGAAACTATCAGACGAGAAGTTCTTCTTTGTCCCCAATATAGTGTTTACGGAAGTGGCCAAAAATTTAAAATCCTCCAGTTATTTCTTGGAATAGTTATTTAGTTGTTATAAACCCAAAATAAGCAAAAAGACATCAGTCATAAATTGATTAAAAATATATCATTAGCTTTTGCTTTATCCTAAGCCAGCTGTCACAAATGAAAGCAATTTTTAGATCTATGATTAGTAGAACACGCTTATGTTTGTGTCCTGTCTAGCGCTGTAGGCTGCCAGAACATCATGTCTAGCTCTGTAAGCTGTCAAACGTCCTGTCTAGCGCTGTAGGCTATGTCAGACGTCATGTCTAGCTCCGTAGGCTGGAAAACGTCCTGTCTAGCGCTGTAGGCTGTCAGACATCATGTCTAGCTTCGTAGAATGTCAAGCGTCCTGTATAGCGCTGTAGGCTGTGTCAGACTTCATCTCTAGCTTCGTAGGCTGGAAAACGTCAGGTCCTTCCCTGTATGCTGTGTCAGACGTCATGTCTTGCACTGTAGGCTGTCAAACGTCCTGTTTAGCGTTGTAGGCTGTCAGACGTCCTGTCTAGCTCCGTAGGATGGCAACGTCCTGTCTAGCTCCGTAGGCTTTCAAACGTACTGTCTAGCGCTGTTAGCCGTGTCATACGTCCTGTGTAGCTCCGTAGACTGTCAAACGTTCTATATAGCGCTGTAGGCCGTGTAAGACGTCTTGTCTAGCTCCGTAGGATCCTGCATTGTCATATATCACGTCTAGCGTCGTAGGTTGTATCAAACGTCCTGTCTAACACCGTAGACTGTGTCAAACGTTCAGTCTAGCGCCGTAGGTTGTGTCTTTGTTAGATTTAAAATAGGTTCGGGGTTAGGTTATAAATCTTAGCATACATCATTTCTAGATCAGTAGACTTTGCCAAACGTTCTGTCTTAGGCTATTATGTTTGTGAAACGTTCAGTCTGTGTGTAACATCCTATCTAGCTCGGTAGCATTTTGTTGTATCTTATACAGTTCGAATAACTTCAGGCTAGTTTATAAAACTAAGCAAACCACCTAATGGCATCAAAGGCTGTGTCAAAAATTCTATCTAGCACTAATGGTTTAATTAAACTTTTATCTTAACTCTTAGTCTATGTTATACTTTTTGTCTTGATATCCACGTATGGTCTGTTAAACGTCCTATCTAGCGCCATAGATTATGTTAAACGTCCTATATAGCGCCATAGATTATGTTAAACGTCCTATCTAGCGCCATAGATTATGTTAAACGTCCTATCTAGCGCCATAGATTATGTTAAACGTCCTATCTAGCGCTGTAGACTATATCAGTTACCTCCTTTATTAGCCGGGTGTATGGACATTGTACCACCTGAAAGTACTTCTGCTGTACAGAAGTAATTTCAGGTGGTACAATTTCCATACACCCGGGTTATATGTCGTCAGAAAAGGCTTAATGGACAACGTCATCACAGTTGCTCACAAAAAATTATGTTTTTTATGAAGAAAATGCCCATTTTACCAAGTCGAGGATGTTACATTTGGTAACAACCTCAGACTTAGCGAGTTTAAAGAATTTTTATTTTGTTTTTCCTACTTTTGGCGCCTCAAGTCACGCTATCAGAACGTCAACAGATAATGACATCAAGTTCCGATTTAATTCATATTTATGTGTGTCAGTGTGAATGTAGGGCATCTACAGGGTTTGAAAGGAAGTACAAATACAAATATAAAAAGACAGAAATGTTCATTTGTGGAATAACATACACTGGTACTCTAGAACATACATTAGCAACGCACAAACAATACACGCTGCGACGTTAGCAACGAAGACGGGGGCATGGGATTTGTACTATCAGTTACTTACGTTATTACCCGGGTGTATGGAAATTGTACCACCTGAAAGTACTTCTATTCAGCCTGAGGCGGAGCCGAAGACCGTCCAGAAGTACTTTCAGGTGGTACAATTTCCATACACCCGGGTTATAACGTAGGTAACGGATTTATCCCCAGCTTACAAGTTGAAAAGGCTGAAAATAGGTTCTTTTGTCGTCAGAAATAAGCTAATTGTGCAACGTCATCACATTTGCTCACAATTTTTTTACGTTTTTCATGCAGAAATAGTTTTAATTCTGTTTTCCATTGTTTTTCGACTTTCGGTATTTTGGCGGCTAAAGTCACGTTATCATAACGTCAAGCGACAATGACGTCAAGTTCCAATTTCATTCATATTCATGTGTGTCTGTGTGAACGTAATGGATTTGCAGTGTTGTTTGAAATGAAGTAAAAATACAAATATAAAAGACAGAAATATTCCTTTGTGGAATAACATACACTGATTACTTGAGAACATACATTAGCAACGCACAAACAATACACCCTGCGACGTTAGCAACGAAGCCCGGGCATAGATTTGTACCGACGGGTAACCAACCAATCAAAAGTCAGCATTTGTTACACGCCGGGGATAATATAAGTTATATACGTTCATATCCGTAGATATGGAGATTTTAACACCTAAAGTGACCCCAAGTACGCCCTGAGGCGAAGCCGAAGGGTGTACAGGGGTGCTGAAGGTGTTAAAATCTCCATATCTACGGATTTGAACGTGTTTAACGAATTTATCCCCGTTTTTAGTTTGAAATGGTGGATTTTTAGGTTCATTGTCAGTGCAATGGCGGACGTTAACGTAACGTTTTCTTCATTATCGAAGAAAGTTTTATTGGAATTTGGTAAAAATATCGCTTTTTTACAAGGTGTAGGGTACTACCTTTGGTACAGTTCTCGAAAAAAAAGTTTTTTGTTGGATTCATATAGATGTTGAAAAATTAAGTTTTGGCGCTGAATGTCTTGCAGAGACGTCATAATAGCGTGACGTCGTTGTTTGTCGAACTCCATATCTTTTGTTTCTTTTCTGTTGCAAATGAAACACATTTGGACCTTATGTCCAAGATTTCATCATCCTCTATAAGACGCAAATTAATTACCATTTCTAATATTAACGCATCTTACGTACTATTGTGAAACTAACGGTTAGCAACCCCCGGGTATATGACCTAGCAACGCCCCGGGTATACTAGTTTTGTAACGACGTGTAATTGACCAATCAAATTCCAGGAATAACACTGATACGGGATAATGTTGAACGTCATATCTAGCAATGTAAGCTATGTTAAATTTCTTATCTAGCCCTGTTGTCTGTTTTAAACATTCCATCAGTAGCCTCGGACTGTGTCCAACCTGCCGACAAGCGTGTATATGTGTCAAACATACTCCACCTCAGCTTGCCCTGTTCCTGTTACCGCCTAAAAAAAAATCCATAGAATTGTGTTGAGCAAAATGATTATCACATGACCAATCCGGCAAAATGCCATCTCCCGGAAATGGGCAGTCATGTCTCTTCGTTAGCGCAAAATATTTAGAGTTTTTCAAAATTAACTATAAAGACAGGAGGGTGATAACTTGTTAACAATTTAAAAAGTTTCTTAAGCCATAGCTTTAGCGAGGGGTTAAATGAAGTCATAAAGGGTCAACCCGCGATAATAGTTAGTTTATACTCGTATCCACAATGACACATATAAATTAACTTTTATCAACAAACTAACCTATGAGTTGCGGGACTTGTCGTCAGCCATTTAGGAGACAAAGTTGATTGTGACATCATTAAAATATGTTAAATAACTCTTATTATGACTTTTCCATGAACAGTGTTGGTCGTTTATGACGTTGATTAGGAGTAAATAATCGCGTTACAACTGGTGTGGACTCGTAGCGTTACAACTGGTGTGGACTCGTAGCGTTACAACTGGTGTGGACTCGTAGCGTTACAACTGGTGTGGACTCGTAGCGTTTTAAGCACGTCATATATTACAATAACGTTAGACATGTAAGATGATGCATTTTCTCGCCATCTCAGGGCTATCGCACCTTCATTGAGATGGGACCATTAAATACATATCGTTTCAAAAAACATAAATTATCTATAAATATTTGTGTAAGTTTCACATATTTAAGTATTATTATTAAATTAATGTAACCAACCCGAGTATCAGCAAAAACTATCACAGATATGAAAAGTATGGGGTTCCTTAATTTAAACGTAAATAATTTACTCGTATTTTGTCAATGGGTACTATGATGGTTCCACTGGCTACAGATGTCAATACGCGTCGCGATTGGCGGATAGGTATGACAGGTCCATTGACAGGTTATAATTAATAAAGGGCATCGGAGGACCATATTGTTTGACTTGTTAGGAGATTCCTTTGTAAATGTTGGACAGAACGGTCACCTTATTGAATATTGTCAGTGCCTTTCCACACAGTGTGCTTGCAATTTGCGCAATATATTATATGCTGTCTTTTTCTTGTCTTAAGTAAATTCAAAGTTATTTACATTATTTATTTCTTAAATTGAGGTGCATGATAAGTACGGAAGCTTCTTTGGCGCATACAATTTTGTGTGTAATTCGTTATAATGGATTCCATAATTCGTTATCACGGATTTTTACGATTTTAACTGTGGATCCACTAACATAATATTCTAGCTGTGAACCCACGAAAGAAAGTAATTATTATGGAATACATTTGAATTAAAACAAATAACAATCCGTAATCGCGAATTCCGGATTACGAATGCAAACATTCTTTATTAAGAATTCCGTTATCACGAAATATAGAATTCGATATAACGAATTAAAGTTCGTGATCCCGGATTCAGGAATTCGTGATCACGTATTACAAAATATTTTTGGAGGTCCTGAAGAAGCTTCAGTAGATAGTCGAGACTTGTGGTGAAAACTTTAATAGTGGAAAACGAAAGATCACTCCAGAATAATTGAAATCGATTTGATTTTCGACAACACATTCAAGTTTGCGTGAATAATACAAGCATTCAGAATAAGAAACATTTTGAGCCTTTATGGATTGAAACAATCAAATGTAAATTAGTGATTTTTTTATCTCAATTTAGGAGCCGTATTTTACACTAAACTATTTTTTAAAACTTTCACTAGTTACGAGGAAAACATATAGTAATGTTAATTCAGGATAAATATGTAGAGTTCAAATAATATAAGTTTTAATGATCAGTCAAAGTAGGCGACTGATCATTAAAACCGATACAACGATTTAATAAACCGTTCAAACGAAATAAGATTTTTTTTCTATTTGTTGTATGGCACGAATAAGCCGTCGTACGTTCTTCTCGCAGAAACTACGTGTCACAATATTAGAAGAACAATTCTCAGCTGCCTTTGCCAAGACATGATGTGTCTGTTGCTCACAGTTCAGAAAAAAAACAACATATAATAATTATTATACACAATATGCCTTTTATATCGTGAAAAATCTACTTCTAGCCTTGCCTTATATCAAACTTTGTATACGATTGACAATTAAGGAGTGTACACAGAACATAATGGACAAGTGATAGGTGTCCCCACGAGGCAGCATCCTATCTGAGAGAGTTTGAGTATAAAATTATGTAACTAGTCTTGCTCAAGTTTTAACGATATTATTGATGGATCTTGTGTGCAGCTCGTAACAGAAAACATCACACAGAGCCCGAACTTATAGAAATGTTAAAGAAACTACTTCATAGGTTGAATCTTTTACTCGAAGCTTAATTTAAAATCCAATGTCAAACTTTGAAACTAACACGTCCATTAATGAACTGGATCTGTTCAAAGTAGTATTTGCGTTGAAAGGGATATTTAATTTCTTTATACGTGTTATTAGTAAGATCTAAAATAAATTGTTTTATTTGCGAATCAGTTTTCTAAATCCAAATTACAGTACACTATTGAGATTGTGGCGGTGAGAACCACGCCTCTAAACAGTTTATATGCCCAAACAAATGCAACTTCTTTTGTATAATAGAAGAACTGCAATCGAGCTTAATTTTGCAATAATATTAAAAGCGTTCACGACTGTATTTTCAGACTTTCTTATACAAGCATTTCTGACAAAATGAGTTTAACCTGTCACCAGCATAAATTTGGATAAAACGGCTCTTAATCAAATTCGTTAAACCGCACCACCAAAATAAATCGACAGTTATAATCTATCATTATGGAAAGCCAAAACTGTCTTATGTGATGTGTTTTATTTACGTTAAGTGGTTTTATCTTTACGTTTGGTGGTTTTATCTTTACGTTATGTAGTTTCTAATTTACGTTTAGTGGATTTATCTTTACGTTTGGTGGTTTTATCTTTACGTGTGGTGGTTTCTTATTTACGTTTAGTGGTTTTATCTTTACGTTTGGTGGTTTCTTATTTACGTTTAGTGGTTTTATCTTTACGTGTGGTGGATTCTTATTTACGTGTGGTGGTTTCTTATTTACGTGTGGTGGTTTCTTATTTACGTGTGGTGGTTTCTTATTTACGTTTGGTGGTTTCTTATTTACGTTTGGTGGTTTTTTATTTACGTGTGGTGGTTTCTTATTTACGTGTGGTGGTTTTTTAATTACGTTTAGTGGTTTTATCTTTACGTGTAGTGGTTTCTTATTTACGTGTGGTGGTTTTTTATTTACGTTTGGTTGTTTTATCTTTACGTGTGGTGGTTTCTTATTTACGTTTGGTGGTTTCTTATTTACGTTTGGTAGTTTTATCTTTACGTGTGATGGTTTTATCTTTACGTTTGGTGGTTTTATCTTTACGTTATGTGGAAATTTTAATCCGATATTTAGTTCACGCACGTGTTTCTTAAAATGGATTCGAATTCCGTATGGAAAGTTTTAGAAGATTCTAATCTCTCATCTCTATATAGCAATTTTGCAGAACAACGTATCGATACAATTGAAATTTGTTCTATGTTGATAAATTGGGTCTTGTCACTATGGGTGACAGAATACGATTTTTTGGAAGCGGTTAATCGTGCCAAAGGTAATTTGAATCTGTGACCATCTGTAAATTTGGCCTCACTGAGTAACTGCAGGTTTTGGGTGCAGAAACTAAGGGTTTTCCAGTGAGGCAAATATTTGTTCAAGATATCTGCAGAAAGTACCATTGGTTTGATGGTTGGGATATTCTCATTGGATGTTGACTAGGAAGTAAATATTGTGCAAAATGAAAATTACATTTAAGTTAAGAATTAATTTTTTCTTTAATGTGTAATGCAGGGTGAGCGAATTAGGCTCATACCAGCCAGTTCAGTCTTTAAAGTTTTAGTTAATATTATTAAAGTGTTTTAGTTATTTGTTAGCTACATGAAATTTGTAGCACTTCTAGTTTTCTACTGAGGACAACTGAAATGATTGTTAACATTCCTTATGTTAAAAATGTATTTAATTTTGTGTAGCACACTTAGTCAACTATGTGTAATAGAGCCTTACAAATGTCTAGAAAGTGGTTAACTTATTGTTTCTTATTTGTATACATTCTTTGAAAAATGTGCACTTTTTAAAAATTTGTCAAAGAAAATCTATTTTTCACTTGACTGACAAATGTTGAACCTATTGTTTAAATTAGGTTAGGTTTTACATCAAAATCTCAGGTACTTGTGGTAAATAATAGAATAATCTATATTTGCATAAAGATGCATCTTGGTAGAGAGTACAGCACAGGTGAAAGTCAGTCCACGTTTGTACTCTATTGGCTTTAGTAATAGATGTTTTGCCCCGTGCGGGATCCGGGTGGCTAAAAGAATAGATCGCAGTCGCGCTAGCTTGTCGTAAAAGGCGACTAAATAGCGCCCAGTACCCTGACCAGCGTGTCAGGTCGGTTTGCCTTAAGACCGACTGGGATGTGTGCCCCAGGTGGTTGAATGGGGTACCCCTGGCAAGCTGGGGTTGTCAGGCTATAATACGGAAAACCTGACCGCAAACCATATTAGTGCACCGTGTTGGGAAAAATGTCACGTTCCTCGCACGTTAAAGAACGCTGCTGTAGTATTCGCTATGAGTAGGGATTTCGATCCCGCTACAGGAGGCTAAATTGCCCGACCCTATCCATCCTCCCATTTGCCAGTGGCAATCTAAAATCCGTTACCCCTATTTTTCCTTGTGTCCCATCCCATTTTCATTCATCATCATTTCATGTTCATTTTATCATCCATTTCATGTTCATCGCCTGAATATAGCTGAAATATTGCTGCTCGGCGTTAAACACCATTAATCAATCAATCAATCAATAGATTTTTTAAGCCCATTGTAGTTGCATTAAAGTAGGTAAATCAGCATCTAGCCAAAAAAGGTTACAGCTTTCTAGTTGATGATTAGGTTTAAGGTTTCGTAAGTTATAAATTGTTGATTACAATTTTCAGTTATTTATTGAACTTAAACCTGATGCATCTTAGTCAGACTAGCATTAATGCCTAATTGGGTCACCTTTACCTTTCCCATGCTTGACTAAATGTGGTCAAAGATTTAGAAGTGTTAGATTCGGTATTATAAAAGCCTTTACTGTAATACATGGAATCATCTGCACTGAACTTAAATGCAGAAGCAAGATAAATGTTAATAAGTAGGACAGTGACCTCCAGGTTAGTTTGACCTACTTTTTATGCATCACTGGCTAGGGTTTAAATTTAAATCTGTGTTGCTACAAGATTTAAAATCTGAACTTGAATGTATAAGATGTTAACATGTCAACAAGACTATTTTTAGTAATAATAAATGCAAGATAAATAATTTATGTTTTATTTTAATGTATTGAGAAATCAGAGGAAAATACAGCAAGGTCTTTTTTACAGTCCTCCTGTTTACTGGTTGTGTTGTTCTAAAACCCGTAATGCCTTTGTATATACATCAATTCCAAAGTTTTCTGATGTCCAGTGTTTTGGACAGTGTAAATCTAGAACTTGCTGTAGGTTTTCTCGATTATAATCCAAGACTGTAGGTGGATCAAAAATGGGTCTTTCATTTTCATCTCTCTGTATGCCATCGACATTCAGTCCTTCTACACCATAATTCTCTTCATCTCCGGTAAACGAAAAGGGTACAGGATTGGTTAAAGAACCTGCTGTGCATATTCTTGACGGAGATGATTTAACGTGCGTATTCGGTGTGTATTCCACGCCTTTTTCCAAATGTTCAGCTTGTCACATATCTTCGACAGAAATACATGATGAAGAGCAAATATGTGAAGGTCATTAATAATATCAAGTATACCCTCATCCTCCAAGAAATAGAAGAGATTGTAATAAAAATAAAGAACGCCTTCAAAGACATCCCTCCACAGGCGCTCAATGCGCTGGTTATGAGTGCTTTTCCCTGTAATCATAGCCTTTGTGTCGGGTCCGTTTCTTCTTATCATGTATTCGGCAACGCTAATATTTTCTAGTCCCTTGTCTGATCTAAATCGTAAGGGAAGCCCGTGCTGATGAACGCCGTCAACAAAACATTTCAATACTGTATCTGCTTTATTATTATCGGCACAATTAAGGACGGTAACAAATCGGCTGAAGTCATCTATGGCACCTACTACTACAAAATGTCACCTTATTAGTTTGTGGTTTTTGTATCAATATGCCAGAGGTGGTTTACACCAGTAACATTATACACTCTTCTTGTAAGTCTTCTGTTTTTTCTGTCATGGATACCTACTTCATACAAACGGTGGAGGCTTTCTCTTAGTCGAGGCCTAGGTACCTGCAATGTAATTAAATATATATAACGAGAAGTAAAGAAAAGGTGAGGCTCTGCCGAGCCTTTTTCCGTTTAAGCTGCTTTAATAGGACGATTGCAGGACAAAATAATAATAAACATATGTTTTATTCATTTAATTAAAAAAAGAATAAAATAACTCTTTTTTAAAGTCTAGCTTCCATCCAAATATAAATTTAAGTAGGACAACATTTTTATCAACGATCACATTCCGACATAATCAAATTTCTCTCCCATGTTGTTCTGATATTTAACATTTTAGTCCCTCAAACGAGAAAAAAACACAAATAGGGTGATCTATTGATCACAGATACTTTCCCTGGCCAGTACACAATTTCACAATTTTGACACAATTCAGAACTAAAACTGGGGGATTAGCCGAAACTCGTAGTCTACCTCTATTTACAAGTACTAGTCATAATATGAATATAGGCCTAAATGAGAGCATTACACATTTTGTGGATTTATGACGTTACTTTCGCGCACCCAAGCAGTGCCTCTGCATTCCGGCGGGCACGTATCGTCTTTTTATAATGTGTTGGTTACGTGTCATGAATGTCATGCGATTGTCAATTTTTTAAATCGAACGTTTCAGGACTTTCAGAGATTGCAAAAAAAGTTTGTCTGAAATTTTAGTTGTTTTTTTTAACAGAACACTTAATTTTTATCCATGACAAACTTATTTTGAAGTATACTTTTAAATTAATTTACGTGATCTTCTTCCCCCGGGAAATTTTAAAACTTAGAATGCTTTTAGACGATTTCCTGGCATTTTAGAGTAGATCAACAATTCTGTTTGTTTGTTTGTTTGTTTGATGGTGTTTAACGCCAATTTCAGCAATTTTTCAGCTATATCATGGCGTCCAGTTTTTATTGGGGTAGGAAGCCGGAGTATCCGGAGAAAACCCCCGACCTTCGGTAGGAAAACTGGCAATCCTTGTCAAATAAGATTGGAGTCGAGTACACCCTGCCTGCAGTGAGGATCGAACCCGCAATCTCAGTGTTGACAGACCACGTGATCAATAGTAGACGAACTACCTTGACCACTCGGCCACCGAGGCCCCTCCACACTTATTTCATCAGTTTCTACTGCATTTTAATGGGCCAGAGACACTCAAATCTGTGTCCCCTCAAAATAGGTAGCTTTGATGAAGTTACCTATTTTGTTTAAGTAAGACACTCAATTTTTAATTTTTGAAAAGCCAAATACTAGTATTGGGGGGGCAGCTGCCCCCTTCCCCCTGTTCCTACGGGCCTGTTGTACATCCACAGTCTATTCACTACCAAAGTGTTTAAAAAACCAAAATGTAGCATTTTGTTTAAACAAGGGATGTTAATGGATCACTTATTTAGTCACTGTGGTTTACCTCATCAGCTGTAGATAAGAAGTTAATTTGGGGCATTGATATATTTAGATAATTTACACCTTCCCAATGATATATCTTTCAATGAAAAGAGCTACCTTTTCATATATTTTGGAACGGTTAAAAAGAGACCCTTTGGGCCTCACATCCGTATCGCCAGAAATATATCAAGTTACCCCCCACCCCCCTCCTTGTTCAAAATTTTGTCCGGATAGCTAAGCATCTGAAATGGGTTTGTTCGAATGGATCACGTTACTTTTTTTACACGCATTTACCGTTTAGCTCGCATAAGCGATGCTCACTTTTACACAGTCTACAACTAGTGGCGTACATGACCCTGAATTTTTCACCTGAACTTATTTTTAATCAAAGACCAAAATGAATTTGCAATCACTTACATCGTTAAATCAGAGTATTTGGAAACCAATGGGAAAACGAACTATTTACTAGTATAACATAGACTATTGTAAATCAAATCAGGTTATATGGGTATATTTGGCGTTTCATCGACATCTTTGGAAGAGTAAATTCCAGTTAACATTACTTCCAAGTTTGGTCAAAACTGGCTTATTAGTTTCTGAGAAAGTTGTTAATATGCAAAATATTGGAGCATATGTCGCCATTTTTGGAAACAAGGCTCCTTCACAGTTTTGCTAGAGTGGCACCTAAAATCCTTGCTACATATTTTATTCCATAGGAGGAAAGTTTAGGACAGACGACGACGACGGATGGAATTGTCTCACATAAACATGTCAAAGAAACCGTGCGACATTTAACATTAAAAATGTTTGCTACATCTCCTTGACCACTCATTTATTCACCAGTTTTAAAAGTTAAGATAACCCCTTTTTAACTTTTAATTTCTAATGAATGCAAAATTATTATAATTTACCTAATATTATCATTCATTTTTTAATATTTTGTCCCCAATTCGCCCAACTTTTAAAATTAGTTCCTATTTGAAGATAATGGGGAAAAATTATTTAATATGTTTCCAAAATTGACTTAAGCAAATGTGTTACTGAATGAATCTGGTAACCATTTGCTCTTTACGAATCAGCACTTCAGTTCATCACTTTTATTTTTTGATAAAACTAAAATAAATTCTAACCTTTGTTCCTTCTTGACACAAAATCTGACGCAGCATCCCCTCGCCACATCTTGGAAACTCCGTGATTATCTTTTTAACTTTCTGATCTAAGGCATCATCTTCAATGTCATCAAACTGATACTTGCTAAGGTTATAAAGTCTTAATTTTTTGTATACAGTACTTTCTGATACCGATAATATATTGCTGATATCGAAGACAGTGAAATTCGACTCAATAAGACATCCAAGAACATCTTTTGGAATGTCATAATTGTGATTTATTCCCCTCTTCTGTTGATCTCTACTGAATGTTATACAGTTAATTCTCAACTTCATCATTTCCGACCTATCCTTTACACCTAAGCACTCCATCTGGTACACTGACAATTTTCCTACAATGTCAGGAGTTATGTTTTCTCTTGCAAAGACATCAACACACCTCTCCATATCTATCCTTTTCAAAATAGTGTCAATTTCGATACTTAAGCTACGTTAGTCGAAATGGAATTTTATCCGGTTCCAGGTAGAGTTGTTTGCAAACACAAAATAATCAAAAATCCGACACTAACAGCAAGATTGTGGCCATGTTTGATGGCGATTTAAGTAATCAACATATATAGATTTAACAATATAACGTAAATAAAAAACCACCAAACGTAAAGATAAAACTATCACACGTAAAGATAAAACTACCAAACGTAAATAGGAAACTACCAAACGTAAAGATGAAACCACCAAATGTAAAGATAACACTACCAAACGTAAATAAAAAAAAACACCACACGTAAAGATAAAACCACCACACGTAAAGATAAAACTACCAAACGTAAATAAGAAACCACCAAACGTAAAAATAAAACAACCAAACGTAAATAAGAAACCACCACACGTAAATAAGAAACCACCACACGTAAAGATAAAACCACTAAACGTAATTAAAAAACCACCACACGTAAAGATAAAACCACCACACGTAAAGATAAAACCACCAAACGTAAATAAAAAACCACCAAACGTAAATAAAAAACCACCACACGTAAAGATAAAACCACTAAACGTAAATAAGAAACCACCAAACGTAAATAAGAAACCACAACACGTAAATAAGAATCCACCACACGTAAAGATAAAACCACTAAACTTAAATAAGAAACCACCAAACGTAAAGATAAAACCACTTAACGTAAATAAGAAACTACATAACGTAAAGATAAAACCACCAAACGTAAAGATAAAACCACTTAACGTAAATAAAACACATCACATAAGACAGTTTTGGCTTTCCATATATCATATTAAATCTAATTATAATGTTACAATGAAAGTCAAATCAAACTTCATATCAGTTTCCTATCCTTTCAAAACAATGTGCTTTTTCTATAGGCGGACCATGACACAAAAATTGTCTACAGAAAGCGAGTTGAAACTCTATTGATCATTTTTCAGGTATATTTTGGACGAAATCAAATACACACATACTTATGAACATGCTTCCATGATCGACACGGTGCTTTAACGAAAATGGACAAGATTCCGAAAACGTTTTCAAGTTATCTCGCTTGTGTCACAGTTTCATTATACTGTATGTCTATGTCAAACTAATTAGAACACATCGCATTTGTTCCACTTTTATTTTTGTGTCATTGAAGATTAATTAATCAACGTCACGTCAGATATCTCATTTTTGCCATATTTTGCAATGGTTTGAACACCGATGTGCCAGTTCTAGTTTTATTGCGGTCAAGACAGTATTAACAGCAGCTGTACCATGTAGAATCTATAGTGTTGATAAGGCTCTAACTGGCTAGATTGTCCAGATAGAATCTTAAATCAAATATCAAGACCAAACAATACAAGACTTGTTAAAACCAGTCTAATAAAAAGTCCTAACCACCAGCTAGAATTGAATCATCACATTAGATCTTGTTGGTCTAAAACAATGTGGAAGAGAAGGTCTTTTCGCTTCTAAAATGCGCCGATGTCTTTTGAAGAATGCTACTGAAGATAGGATTATGCAACTTTGCAACACTAAACTTAATTGTAATAATTGCAGTTACAGACAACAATACCATAAGTAACAACTATGGAAAGCCAAAACTGTCTTATGTGATGTGTTTTATTTACGTTAAGTGGTTTTATCTTTACGTTATGTAGTTTCTTATTTACGTTAAGTGGTTTTATCTTTACGTTTGGTGGTTTCTTATTTAAGTTTAGTGGTTTTATCTTTACGTGTGGTGGATTCTTATTTACGTGTTGTGGTTTCTTATTTACGTTTGGTGGTTTCTTATTTACGTTTAGTGGTTTTATCTTTACGTGTGATGGTTTTATCTTTACGTTTGGTGGTTTTTTATTTACGTTTGGTGGTTTTATCTTTACGTGTGGTGGTTTTATCTTTACGTGTGGTGGTTTTTTAATTACGTTTAGTGGTTTTATCTTTACGTGTGGTGGTTTCTTATTTACGTGTGGTGGTTTCTTATTTACGTTTGGTTGTTTTATTTTTACGTTTGGTGGTTTCTTATTTACGTTTGGTAGTTTTATCTTTACGTGTGGTGGTTTTATCTTTACGTGTGGTGTTTTTTTTTATTTACGTTTGGTAGTGTTATCTTTACATTTGGTGGTTTCATCTTTACGTTTGGTAGTTTCCTATTTACGTTTGGTAGTTTTATCTTTACGTGTGATAGTTTTATCTTTACGTTTGGTGGTTTTTTATTTACGTTATATTGTTAAATCTATATATGTTGATTACTTAAATCGCCATCAAACATGGCCACAATCTTGCTGTTAGTGTCGGATTTTTGATTATTTTGTGTTTGCAAACAACTCTACCTGGAACCGGATAAAATTCCATTTCGACTAACGTAGCTTAAGTATCGAAATTGACACTATTTTGAAAAGGATAGATATGGAGAGGTGTGTTGATGTCTTTGCAAGAGAAAACATAACTCCTGACATTGTAGGAAAATTGTCAGTGTACCAGATGGAGTGCTTAGGTGTAAAGGATAGGTCGGAAATGATGAAGTTGAGAATTAACTGTATAACATTCAGTAGAGATCAACAGAAGAGGGGAATAAATCACAATTATGACATTCCAA